>JAUUTY010000611.1:0-118026 GCA_030979885.1 Lolium multiflorum | reverse complement strand
TGAGACTCTAAAAAAAATAACATGGAGAAAAAGATAGCAAAGAAGAAGGACAAAAAGAAGGTCACAAAGAAACACGAAGAACCGAAAAACTCCTCATGGAGGAGGTTGGTGGCCGAAACCACCGTGTAAGAGTATAGTAGTGTGAGGTCGCGTAGATGTATCTAGGACTCACGACTACAACTCAACATGAAGCTCATTAGTCACTTGATTGACAAATAGAATATGCTTTGGATTTCTTTATGCATTATGGGGGGGGGGATAGCTCAATAAGTTTAAACCGCACTCCCCCTATGTTCATGCGTGCCTTTCATCTAGATATATAGTTTGGGAGTGGTATGTGCGCACGACGGTCAAGCAAAGTTCGATGGATCAATGATATTTAGCTCATGCCTCAACTCAATAAAGCGCTTCTCATCCAAGGGCTTCATGAAGATGTCCGCCAATTGCTCCTTGGTGCCAATAAAGGATAGGACAATATCTCCTCGAGCAATGTGATCCCGGATGAAGTGGTTCCTTATCTCAATGTGCTTCGTCTTGCCATGAAACCGGATTGTAGGCAATCTTGATTGCGCTCTCATTGTCACACAAAAGAGGCACCTTGCTATACTCGAGTCCATAATCCCGCAAGGTTTGCCTCATCCACAAGATTTGAGCGCAACTACTTGCCGCGGAAACATACTCGTCTTCCGCGGTGGAGACGGAGACACAATTTTGCTTCTTTGAGGACCAACACACCAAGGATCTTCCAAGAAAGTGACAAGCTCCGGATGTGGACTTCCTATCAACCTTGTCACCTGCCCAATCGGTGAAGCCAACCAAAGCAAAATCCGTGTCCCTTGGGTACCATAGTCCGAAGTGTGGGGTATCAACTAAATATCGAAGGATCCTTTTGACCGCCACAAGGTGGCTTTCCTTAGGACTCGCTTGGAACCAATGGGCGTGCCAAAGGTGGTACCCGGGGTTTACTGAAGGCCCACGACTCGATGAATATGAAGTTTGGAAGCCCAAGTTGATATTAAGGAAAGCTAGACTTGTATTAGGAAATATAGACCTGTAATTTTACGGGACGGGTTAGAAACCCTACCGGACTCTGTAACTTGTGTATTAAGAATCCCTCGGCTCCGCCTCCTATATAAGGGGGAGTCGAGGGACAAAGAAAGGATCGATTCATTGTTTCACGCAACCCTAGTCTTATAATCGTCGAGTACTTTTCGGCTGAAACCTTCGAGATCTACTTGCCCTCTACTTCCAACCAAACCCTAGTCTACAATTTGTAGGCATTGATAAGTTAATCCCTTGTCAATTGGCGTCGTTCTGTGGGAATTAGAGGTGTCAAGGAGGGAGCTGATCTCGATAGCACGTTGATACGTCCAAAACGTATCTACTTTCCCGTACACTTTTGCTATTGTTTTGCCTATTTTTTGTATTTTGGATGCAACTAACGGACTAACGCTATTTTCAGCAGAGGCTGTTACGGTGTCTCGTTTTTGTGCGAGAAATCCAACTTTCGAAGGAAAATCCTTGGAAATTATGCGAAAGGTCTTATTTTCCCAGAAGACGCAGCCAGAAGGGCAAGCCAGGTGGAGGCCCGAGGGGCCCCACACCCTAGGGCGGCGCGGCCCGGGAGGGGGCGCGGGCCCTGCGTGTGGCCCCTCGTAAACCTCAAACGCCCTCGCTGGACCTGCGCCTTCGACTAAAAGCGCACGGGAGAAGTCGAGTACCGGAAACCCTCGAGCCGCCGCCACATCGCGAAACTCCATCTCGGGGACCAGAAGTCTCCGTTCTGGCACTCACGTGGGACAGGAATTGGAGAGATCATCGCCATCATCGCCATGACGCCTCTCCATCGACCAACAATGTTTCCCCATCCATGTGTGAGTAATTCCCCCATTGTAGTAGGTTGAAGGGGATGGTAGGGATTGGATGAGATTGGTCATGTAATAGCATAAGATTGTTAAGGCATAGTGCCTAGTGTCCGTAATTGGTACTTTGATGATATATTTGCAACTTGTTATGTAATGCTTGTCACTAGGGCCCGAGTGCCATGATCTCAGATCTGAACATGTTATTATTTCATCATGATATGCATTGTTTTATGATCTTACCTGCAAGTTGTATACATGTCATTTGTCCCAGGAACCAAAGGCCACAAGTGGCAATCAGGATTAACGGGAGGGAATACCCGGTAGCGTGAGGATGCATGTGTTGGGTGTTAATGCTTTGCTCGGTACTCTATTAAAAGTACCTTAATATCCAAATAGATTCTAGAGCCGAAGCTGCCATCAGTACAGTAGGACAATAGATGTTGTGCAAGTTTCTCGTGCGAGCACGTACGACTAAATATGGAACACATGCATATGGATTGCTTTGTACTTGGACACCGTTTTATTATTATCTGCAAATGCCCTGCTTGATTGTTACATGAGTTTCTCTCATCCATACAACGCCCGTCATCCATCCCTGTGCCTACGGTATTTTAATCCTCTTTTGTTTACTATAATCACTACTGCTTGTCTCTTGTTACTCTGCTTTCTTTTTGTTATTTCACTACTACCTTTACTACTCAGCCTATTACTGCGATAAACTCTTGCGAGCAAGTCTGTTTCAGGTGCGGCTGAATTGACAACTCCGCTGTTAAGGCTTTCAAGTATTCTTTGTCTCCCCTTGTGTCGAATCAATAAATTGGGTTTTACTTCCCGCGAAAACTGTTGCGATCCCCTATACTTGTGGGTCATCAACGTTCAAGATCGTCGACTTCGTCAGTAGCCAGGCAAGCAACGCGATGGACAGAGGTAAACAGATCGAAACAGGTCTAGTCGATTTTGTTCCTCACCCGCCCTCCCGTTCGGATGCATATGCGTATCTGGAGGAGCCCATTGACAAGGGATTAACTTGTCAATGCCTACAAGTAGTAGACTAGGGTTTCGTTGGATGTAGAGGGCAAGTAGATCTCGAAGGTTTCAGCGGAAAAGTACCGATGTAAAAGCTAGGGTTTGAGAAACAATGATTCGATCCTTTCTTTGTCCTCGACTCCCCCTTATATAGGATGCGGAGCCGAGGGATTCGTGATACACAAGTTTACAGAGTCCGGGAGGGTTTCTGACCCGTCCCGTAAGATTACAATTTACACTTCCTATTACAACTCTATCTTTCCATAATAACATCTTGGGCTTCCGAATCTTCTTATCCTTCGGGTCGTGGGCCTTGAATAAATCCCGGGTACCATCTTCGGCAGGCCCATTGGGGATCTATGTCAGTAGCCCCCGAGATTTTGTTTGAATCGTAGAGTCAAGGAAAATCTCCACTTTTATATTTATTCGATAACTCTGAACTTTATCACATGTCTTTGCATATGAATTTCTATATTGTACAGGGATTATGGTAGTTGGGGCTAGTTCATCTGACGGATCAGGTACTAGTTAACTGCTCTAGTGGCAATCCGCAAAAACCTACTTCAAGATCACGTCCACAGGACATGATCTCGGGATACGAGTGAAAACTTCGCGGAGTGCGCTTAAGGTCTTACCATTCTGTCGAGTCCCAATCATATTTATCGGGTACCTAACGCGTCCGTTAGGATTTTGTCGTATCTACGATACGGAAAAGTAGCAATGACGTCGGAGAGGCCCGATGCCACGCCGCACGGAAACGGATCACAGGGTCTTACGCAAAGTTTTGCGGCATTCAGAAATTGTTCGCAACTTTGGCGTTCTGAGAATATATTATCGAGTGCTTTTTCGGCTGTTGGAATATCACATTTTATTGAGTCAACGAATGACTTATATTTCTCTCCCGATGGGAGTATATGTAGAGTTATTTTTATAACTCGAAATATACTCCTTTTTCTTTTCTCTCTCTTTTTTTATAATTTCATCGGGCACGCGACCAGCGTTCCCGAGGGTAGCCCCCGAGGCTACAACCAAGGACTAGTGCTTGGTTGTAGGCTCAACACTTTTGCATCGTGTCGCTATATTGTCATTCTTTCTCGAAACTTTTTTATCTATCGGGTGCGCGAACGGCGCTCCCGATGGGGAGTAGCCCCAGAGGCTATGAACAAATGCTTGCGTTTGATCATAGGCTCCCGCAATTTCTATATTGTCATACTCGATTTTGTTTTTCAAAGTAGCCCCCGAGCATTTGGGTAAAAACTTGTATTTGATCAAAGGCTCCCGAAGTATTCAATAATTTTTTCCTGTCGCCAATCCTCTTTTATTTTTTATTGTCGAGATTCCCTTCTTTGGTCAAAGTGACCTCATAACTGATGATAGCCACGATCTTTGCATCCGTAAATCTTGAGTACTATTCTCTCTATGCCTTATGGGTCCAATATTCATACCATATTGACACGTCGTGCAAGTGGGGGACACACGTCCTCCGCTTTTCCTGGCGCACGTACTGTAACGCCTGTTCTATTCCATCCCAGTAAAAATACTTTTTTACCCATCCGTTAGGAGTTCATTTTCCACCGCACGATTTCTCCATCCAACGTTGAATTGCTTCTCCAAATTCCTATATAAGCCCTTCTTCTACCTCCGTTCACACCTTCGCTTTCGCCGCAGCTCTGCTTCTCTCTGCAAAAACTTCCATTGCGCCCAACTTCCTCTGAGCTCACCCGCGCACCAACTTCACTCCTTCTCAGCCTTTGATGAAAGAATTTTTCCGCCTTGGTACCCAATTCGTCGGGTACCGTGATCTTTCGAACTCGCTGAAAGGTACTATCTTGCTATTTTTCTCCTGATTGTATCTTCTGTATCATGATTGTTAACACGACAATTGTTATTGTCGACTGTTTTTCAGCTGACCTTGCAGAAGCCAACAAACGTGCTGATGCTCTTGCTCGCAGAGCGAAAAGGCTCGCAAGAAGGCTGAATCCAGTGCCGCTGCTGTTGAAGATCTTTGAAAAAGACTTCACAACGCGGAAACCTCTCTGAGTGACCACATCAACCAACAAACTGCTCGAGAAAAAGAAATTATCTCTCGCTTATCGTCGCAGTGTCGCCGTTTTGTTAGTAAGTACTCGACCTCTCTTTGTTCATTGGGTGTCGCGCTTTTCTTGGAGTTCTTTTTTGACAAGCTATATTTTCCGCCAACAGGGAGGACGCGTCAGCCTTATGAACTTGAGCTTCCTAAAAATGACCCCCTTCTCGACGCGCTCTCCCTCCTCGAGATTCACGGAGATGAAGCACGCCAAGGCATGGAAGATGCTGACTCAGGCCTGGCGAAGCTATTCCCGTACTTCTTCTCGAAGAAAGAGGAGCCAAAGACATTCGGCGAGCTGGCCAAGTGCTTCAATGTTGAAGAGGATCTTGGACACAATCTTCGACAAGAAGGCTTGAAGGTTGGTGTCGAAGGTACTATTGCTTTGGTTGCTAGCAGCCAGCAAAACGTCGACTGGACCAAGGTTGGCGATGTGCCGAAAATGGAGACGAAGACATGGGTGTCTTTGATCAAGGCCGCCAAGCCCAACTCGAAAAAGATCCTTGCCTTTCTTGGATTCAAACCGACTCCAGCTCCAAGTTCGTCTAAGCCGGAGGTCAAGTAGACCTCTTTTATTTTTTTGTTTTGCTGTCGTTTGCTTAAAGTTGTCGCTATAGTAGTTTTTGGCGACAACTATCCCACTTGCTTGTTAGCCATTCTCCTTGCAATAGCTATTGTAAATACCTGGTCTTTATCAATGGAGAAATATCTTGCCAAATTATTGATACCGGAGTTTTTCCTTTTTCCAGTTAATTTTTGATAACTATACCGAAGTACCGCCACCAGCTGTCTTGCCTTCTACACCTTACTCGAAAAAATCTCCTGCTGCCGAGTTTACGAAAAAGTCTTCGAGTACTACCCATGCCGAAGAGTTGAACGAACTTCGTCATCAACTGCAGTCGATGAAGAAACAGGCTCTTATGTTAATGGAACAATCTCGAAAGTCTCTTGAGAGAGAAAAACTTGCGACTCAGCAAGCTCAAGAAGCCATGACTGCTAAGGAAGCCGCTGTTTCTGAAGCTGAAAAGGCAACCACCCGAGAGAATTTGATGCTCGAATTAATGAATGAAGCCAGTGTGGATATGTCAGGTATGTTTTTTCAAATCTAAACTTCTTCTGTCTTTTTGCTGCATCTTCTTTTACTTTTAAAATTCCTGTGCCTACTCCGAATAGGTTCTTTCCTTGATGCTGCTGCCGAGGAAGAGAGGGTAAATACAAGGACAAATCTTCTCGTTAACCTTTCTCTTGATCATGGTTCTCTATTTTGGGCCACTCCAGAACGCACCCGATAAATTGTCAGATTTCAAGACCGCGCCTGTCAGGTTCGCGATTTCCTGGATTTCTGCACTAGAACATTGTCTCTGGTTTACAAAACAGACGATGTTTCCCCGGAACGAGGCACCCGATACTCTTCTTGGTTTGATGGAGAAATTTCGAGATGCTCCTAAAATCCATGGATTTGTTCGGGCACAACTTTCTGGCTGGCGCCAGGTTTGCTATGATGATGATCAAAATCTGCCATCCTAAGTTTGATATGAGCCAAATTGTCACCAAGTGCTTGGCGAAGATGGCGAAAAAGAAAAGGGATGTTGGCAAAATTGATGATCATGTGACCCCTGTTGCAGAAGATATGATGGATGAACTTCTTCGGATGGATTCCGAGTTCTTCGTGAAAGGCAGCTATGCGGAACATAGTACTCGTACTTCAAATCGAATGGCCATAGATAACATATTAGGCCATAGTTGATTTTTTCCTTTCGAGTTTTTCTCAAGAACTCTCTTTGTATATTGTAAACATGTTCTATATTGTAAATCCAAGAAATTATTTTTCTTCATCAAGCCCTCGAGTGTCTTGGTGGCGAATTTATTTATCGTATGCGCGAGGTTTTCAAACCAAAGCGACTAAATTATATTGATCATGCTATATTTGCGGGTACGAGCCCCCGTGCCTTGTTGTTGCTTGCTATCTTGTATCTTGGTTTATTTTGCGAGGTGTTTTTACACCAAGGCGAAATATTTTCGGAAATATATGTTGCAAGTCTTAGGCATAAGCCCCCGAGCCTGTCGAAGAAATATATATCTGAACTATCTTTATTATATTGCAGCACCGCGAGCCCGCCTCATTAAAAACCTTTCCCGGCCCCACTCGGTGCCCCGAAAAAGGAAAAGACTGCGGGCGTTTCAGTACATTGTATTTTTACAAGGAGGACTATATTTCGACTCTAGGCGTAGAACCGCCTGAGTTGCGCCACGTTCCAGGGGTTTTGCTCGACCACCCCTATTTTCTTGTCCTTTATCCTGTATGCTCCTCCTCCGATTACTTCTATGATGATGTAAGGGCCAAGCCATGGCGACTCGAGCTTTTCATGACTTTTTTGCGTGAGCCAAAGAACTAGGTCTCCCACCTGAAAGGATCTTGGTCGTAAATGTCGACTGTGGTAATTCTTCAGGTCCTGCTGATATTTGGTTACCCGTGAGAGTACTTCATCTCGAGCTTCGTCGAGTGCGTCGACGTCATCCTCTAGTGCTTTTCTCGACACTTCTTCATCATACTCCGTGACTCGTGGAGAATCGTGTTCTATCTCGATTGGCAATACTGCGCTCCATGGACCAAGAAGAACGGAGTTTCTTGTGTCATGTTGTATTTGGTGTTGTTCGTATACTCCACAACACACTTGGCAGCTCCTCCGGCCGTGTCGAGCTTTCCTCCGATGGTGCTAACAAGCGCTTCTTGATGCCATTGCGGATGATGCATTGGCTTTTTCGACTTGGCCATTGGTTTGCGAATTGCAGCGCGCAAGTGTGGCAGTACCCACCTCACGCACATTAGTCTTTGAATTCATGGGATGTGAAGTTACTACCATTGCTGTGACGATGCTATGAGGTACTCCAAACACAAGAAGACGATACTACGAGCTTAACGGCCCAGATGCCGTCTGGTGAGTTTATGAGCTCGCTTCTATCCATTTTGTGAATTTGTCGAGCTACGAGCATATACTCCTTTCCTCCTGGCCAGGCTTATGTAACTTACCCACCATATCGAGGCCCCATTGAGCAAAGGGCAGGACAATGGTATTGGCATCAGCTCTGCTGCAGAGAGTGGGGTTTTGCGGCAAATCTTTGGCACGGCGTCACAAGTTCGTACTATCTCCTTTGCATCCTCTATTGCTGTCAACCAATAAAATCCAGCTCGAAAAACCTTGGCGGCAATAGCTCGAACTGCTCGCGTGGTGACCACAAATTCCTTCGTGTACATCTTTCAGATCATCCTTCCTTCCTCGGGTGTGACGCACCTTTGTGTACTCCCGAGATACTTCGTTTGTATAACTCCCCTTTGACCACGGTAAAGCTTTAGATCGTCGAATAACTCGCCTTGGCCCGGCCGGATCGTCGGGTATTTCTTTCTTTAGGATGTATGATATGTACTTTGCATCCATGAGTATCTGTCTTCATCATAGTTGTAGCATGTTCTCTTCTTCTTCTTCCTCTGACTCCTCGAAGAGCCCCCGAGGGTTTCTTGTCCTTCTCCTTCTTTTTTGGTTTTGTCGACTTCGTAGATCTCTCTGCTATCTCTTCCCAAAATACGCCTGGTGGAATTGCGAGGCATTGGAGCCGATATTTGCAAAAGGACGTGTTGACTTCATCATTCTCAACTGCGATGTGATTTACTTCGCATCCATCTTCTCGAGCTCATTGTAGACTTCCTTGTATGCTATCATGCTATCATTGACTGCATCGCATTGGTTCATGACTTGCTGAGCTACCAACTGCGAGTCGCCAAAGATTTTTAGTCGAGTTGCGCCACAAGCTTTCGCCATCTTCATACCGTGTATGAGAGCTTCGTATTCTGCCTCATTGTTAGATGTGTTTGGGAACGTCATCCTCAAAACGTACTTCAGCTTGTCGCCCTCAGGTGATATTAGTATCACGCCTGCTCCAGCTCCTTCTAATCTCTTGGACCCGTCGAAGTTCATAGTCCAAGTTCTCGATAAATCCGGTGGTCCTGTATTTTGTAGCTCCATCCATTCTGCGATGAAGTCTGGTAGTATCTTGACTATCGCCTTTCTTCATACGTGATGTCAGGGAAAGTTCTATTCCCCAGAGGGAGACACGGCTGTAGCTTCTGGATTGTTGAGTATATTGGACAAGGGCGCCTCATTGACCACTATTATCGGGTGTGCCGAAAAATAGTGCCGCAATTTTCTTGCGGTTGTGAACACTCCATATGCTAGCTTTTGATATTGAGGATACCTCTGTTTTGAAGGCGATAAAACTTCGCTGACGAAGTATACTGGCCTCTGCACTCCATGGAGTTTCCTTCTTCCTCTCTTTCAACGACAAGTGCTGTACTTACCACTTGAGGTGTGGCCGCAATGTATAACAGCAGAGGTTCTTTCTCTTTCGGCGCCACCAAGATTGGTGGTGTCGAGATTTTACGTTTTAGATCCTCAAAGGCTCTATCTGCTGCTTCATTCCACTGGAACTTCTCTCCCTGGTTGATTAAGGCGTAAAACGGTAACGCCTTTTCCCCCAACCTGGCGACGAATCTGCTTAAAGCTGCGACTCGCCCGGTTAACTGCTGTATTTCTTTCAATTTTGTTGGTTTCCTCATCGTTACGATGGCCTAGATTTTTTCGGGATTTGCTTCAATCCATCTTGCTGAAACTAAGAACCCGAGAAGTTCTCCTACAGGGACGCCGAAAGAGCACTTTGTCGGGTTCAGCTTGAGGCAAAATTTGTCTAGGTTGTCGAAGGTTTCCTTCAGATCTTCGATCAACGTTGACCCTTTCTTTGATGTTATGACGACATCATCGATGTATACTTGTACGTTTTTTCCAATCTGTGTTCAACCTTGCATCATCCGCGATTTATTTGCTCGCGTTTTCAAACCAGGCAAACGTTGTATTCGATAACAAAACCTGCCAGCCGTAAGGTGTGATGAGCAGCTATTTGACCTCGTCGTCTTCTTTCAATCTGATCTGGTTATCCGGAGTAAGCATCCAGGAAGGAAAGACGTTTACATCCTGCCGTGGAGTTGATAATTTGATCGATCCTCGGGAGGAGATAATCCTTTGGACAATGTTTATGAGACAGTGAAGTCGACCTTGCAAGGACTTCGTGTTTTCTTCGGCACAATGCTTGGGTTAGCTACCCCGTATTACGTATATAATTTCTTGATAAAGAGCCGGCTCTACGAGTCTATCGATTTAAAATGACATAGCCTTGCGGTTTGGTTCCGAAAACGCCGCAGAGGTTGTTTGATTGGTTTTGCTATTGGATCCAAGTTTAGGTGGTGCCCCAAGTTCACTGGGTACTCCTGGCATGTCGGCTGGACACCATGCGAAGATTTTCCGGTGCTCACGGAGGAACTCGACGACGCGCTTTCCTATGCGAGGTCCATGTTTGTCGCGATAGACGTCGTTTTCTTTCGGGTGCAGCCGAGGGTGGATGCATGCTTCCTTGGGATCAGCTATAGAGTGTTGAAGGTTAGTTCTTTGTGGGTCTCCCTACATACGCGTACATCATAATCGGTCGTGAGCCAGCGCCATGTACTACGTTTGCATCCCGAAGGTTTCTGAGAGCCGATGAAAATCCTTGTCACATTTATCGGCTAGCGCGAAGCTTCCTTTCACTGTGATTGGCCCCTTAGGTCCAGGCATCCTCCACAACAAGTATGTGTAATGCGGTACTGCCATAAACCTGGCATATGCTAGGCGCCCCAACAAAGCGTGATATTGTGATGGGAAATCCGCGACTTCAAACTCCAACCTCTCTATCCTGTAGTTCTCTCGAGTGCCAAACTGAACGTCGAGATTGATCTTCCCCAATGGGTAACTTGGCTTTTCTGGTGTAATGCCGTGGAAACGTGTGTCCGTTGGCTTGAGGTTTTCCAAGGATATGTTCATCTTCCTTAGTGTATCTGCGTACATAAGGTTTAAACTGCTGCCTCCATCAATGAAAACTCGGGATACATCAAATCCTGCGATTACTGCTGGTAAAATAAGTGCTGATTGCCCTGGTCGAGGAACTTGTTGCGGGTGGTCCATGGTGTAAAGCCAATATCATGTCACGACCAATTGAGGTACTCAGCGGTGGAGGCATCTTCTCTTGCCATGAACACACTGTCCAGCAGAGATTACTTTAAGGCTCTATTGGATGGTACCTTTACGGGTTGTCAGAGACACCGCTCCATGGAGTTGGGATCAACGTAAGGTGGTGGTGGTGGTGCTGCTGCTGCTATGCCGATTGTCGTCTGTAATTGCGGGAGGAGGTGGCAGGTGGATCTCACTCCTGGGTCCTTGAGGATTTCTGTGCCTGAGCATTGGCTTGCCCGGCGAACCTCATCATTGCTTGAAAATTTCGGCGATCTTTACGTAAATGCCAGAAGTTGCCTCTTCCCATTATTTGTCGACGTAGAAGTGCATTTTGACACGGGCCGTTTTCATCATATCCTCGCGGGAGACACATACGGTCTCTGGAACCTTGGACCATTGTTTTGCACAGTGTTTCCAGAGTCGTCTCCTATTGTCGCCTTGCTGCTCGTTGCTTCGTTGGTAATTATCTCTATTGCTTCCTCCAGCGCACTCAGAAACGACCGAATTTGGCCGGAGTCTGAGAACTGTCGAGAAAAGCGTCGTCTATTTTGAAAATTTCAACTGCGGTCCTCCTCTGGCGACCTGTGTCGTTTATTATACACAACATCCTCATCATCTTGCCCATATGTTTGCTATTTCCATTAATGCAGATACTGTTCTTGGATTGGTTCTTCCTAAATCCTCCACAAAATCTCCTCGTCGAACTCCTCTACAAACGCATCTATCGCTCTCTCATCAGATATGTTTTCGAGTTTTTGATGATGTTCCACCTTTGGATGTACTTCCTCATTGATTCATCATGCTTTTGTCGACATGATCTCAATTCCTCGAGTGTCGCAGGCTTTTTGCAGGTAGACCGGAAATTCTTGACGAATATGTCCTCGAAGTCAGCCCAGCTGTCGATGGAACTTGGAGGAAGCTTCTTTATCCAAGATCTTGCAGCTCCACTAAAGTGCACTTGAATGCTTTGCATCGCCGTTGCCCTTGTTCCGCCTATCAGTTTCACCGTCTCGAGATAATCGACCAGCCAATCCTCGGGATCTTGCAAGCCGTCGAATTTCTTGAAATTATCGGGTAACTTAAACCCTGAAGGCACCCGAGTTTTTCGGACCCTCCTCGTAAAACATGGTAGCCCACACATATCTTCTTCAGCTATGTCTGGAGAATGCCGATGCTCCCTCCTATTTTGTCGTGCCCTATCTACTCTTGCTTGAATTTCCGTATCCCTTGCTTCACCTGTTCTTTCTGGAACTGCTGCTACAACAGCAGGGCGTGGACTATTTTGCCTTGCTGATCCTTCGGGAGGTGAATTTATGAACGCTGCTCCCATGGCTCCAACTCCCGCCATAGCCATGTTGTACAGTGCCTCTCTAGGATCCCCGGCAGGTGGTTTGGACGCCAGGATAAAAGCTTGCGTCGCCATATACCCCGCTTCTGGTGTTTTCGGGATAATGTTTCCCCTTGTATCTATTGTCATAAAGGACATGTCGAGATTTTGGACTAGGTTCTCCCTCTCAGCTTCAGGTATGTTGTTTAGTCGAGACCTTGCCCTGTTGCGAGCTCCTCTGTGACTGCTGCCCGAAGTACCTGATTGTCGACTCAATTCTGCTCTTCGCCTACTCGACGCCGATGCTGCTTCTTGCCTTCTATCTAGCTCGATCTTCTGTTTCTCGAGTTCTCGCCTGGTGCGCGCGAGCTTATATTGGTATGCCTGTAACTCCTCTGGTGTTGCCGCGACAGTCATTGGTTCTGTCCCATTGATAGCTCTTTCCACTCGATCCCATACTGCCTGCGGAAATCGCACCATCTCTCGCGTTGCCGTGCCGATATATTTTGTCCCCAGTCCTCGCGTAAGATCCGCAGGATCAACGAACGGATTTCCCGCCTCGTCGAAGTTTTCTGATGTCTGTTCTTGAGGTCTGCTTGAATCTCCGATCGCATAGATCTGATGATACTTTATTTTTTCTATTTTTTCTAGATCGGTGACACCATCATATAGACTGGCGAAGACCTTTCCCACAGTAGTAGATTTGTCGATAAAGTCGAAGTTGTCGACAATATCAGAATCGCTGCTTATATTGGAGTCCGCAGACGACTCGAAAGACATGTCACTGAAGATTTTGGCGAGTTTTTCGCTTGCCCTGGTGCTGATGAAGCGTGGTGAGGAGATTTCTTCGTCGCCTGACTCGACCGATGATGCCGAGCTTGAAGATTCAGTATCGACCACTGAAAATCTCGAGAAGGTCAGAATTTCGAGACGATACGTTCCTTCCTTCCCGACGCGAAAGTGGACCTGAACGTCATCTCCATGGGCTCCTCCGGATATGTATATGCATCCAAGCGGGAGGGTGAGGAAAAAAATCAACGAGACCAGTTTCGATCTGTTTACCTCATCGATCCATCGCATTGCTTGCTATCGACGAAGTCGACGATCTTGAACGTACCATCGAGATCAGCTCCTTGTCGCCTCTAAATCCCACAGACGGCGCCAATTGACAAGGGATTAACTTGTCAATGCCTACAAGTAGTAGACTAGGGTTTCGTTGGATGTAGAGGGCAAGTAGATCTCGAAGGTTTCAGCCGAAAAGTACTCGACGATGTAAAAGCTAGGGTTTGAGAAACAATGATTCGATCCTTTCTTTGTCCCTCGACTCCCCCTTATATAGGAGGCGGAGCCGAGGGATTCGTAGTACACAAGTTTACAGAGTCCGGGAGGGTTTCTGACCCGTCCCGTAAGATTACAATTTACACTTCCTATTACAACTCTATCTTTCCATAATAACATCTTGGGCTTCCGAATCTTCTTATCCTTCGGGTCGTGGGCCTTGAATAAATCCCGGGTACCATCTTTGGCAGGCCATTGGGGATGCCTATGTCACCCATGGAGATGACGTTTGGAAAGTTCACTTCACGTCGAAGGAAGGATCCTATCCGCGTCTCAAAATTCAGTCTCGTCGGGATTATCGTGATCGATCCCGATTTTCGAGCTCGGCATAGATCAATCGAGTCGGGCGACAGGAGATTTACTTATCAACCATCAACCGCCGGCAAGTGAAAAACTCGCCAGATCTTGAGCGACATGTCCATCTGCGGACTCCAATATAAGCAGTGACTCGAACAACAACGACAGCTTCAACTTCATCGACAGATCCATTATTGTCGGAGAGGTCTTCACCGATCTATATGATGGTGTCACCAATCCCAACAAAGTTCAAAATCCAAAATATCATCAGATCTATGCAATTGGAGAAACAAGTCGCCCACAGGAGGAGACATCAGAGAACTTCGACGATGCGGGAAACCCGTATGTCGATCCTGCAGATCTCACGCGAGGTTTGGGAACCAAATATATCGGACCTGGAACACGAGAGATGGTACAATTTCCGAGTATGGGATCGAGTAGCAAGAGCTATTGAGTGCAGAGCCAATGACCATAACGGCGACACCGAGGAGTTACAAGCGTATCAATATATAGGCTTGCACGTGCCCGGCGAGCTCGAGAAGCAAAAAATCGAGTTGGATAGAAGGCAAGAAGCGGCCTCGGCAAAGCAGGCGAAGAGCGGAGTTGAGTCGACAATCGGGTACTTCGGGGAAGCGATCACGGGGAAGCTCGCAACGGGGCAAGATCTCGAGCTACACAACATACTGAAGCTGAGAGGAAAATCTAGTTCAAAACCTCGACATGTCCTTTATATCGATAGATACACACCGGAAGCTGGGTACATGGTGACACAAGCCTTTATCCTCGCATCCAAACCACCCCCAGGAGATCCAAGAGAAGCGTTGTACAATATGGCTATAGAAGGAGTTGGAGCCATGGGAACGACGTTTATAAATTCGCTCCTGAAGGATCAGCAAGGCAAAATAGTCCATGACCTCATGGCAGCACCAGTCTAGGGAGAACAAGCGGGGCAAGAAGTCTGGCAGCCGCAAGCACGGGTGAATGACACGACAAAATAGAAGGAACATCGGCATTCCCCGAGAGATAGATGAAGAGGACTATGTGCGGGTTACCATGCTTACAAGGAGTCGAAAAACTCGGTTTATCCGGGGGTTTAAATTACCGATAATTTCAAAATTCAGTGGTGCCACAAAGATCCCGAGAGTTGGTTAGTTACCTCGGACGGTGGCTTTGATAGGTGGAACCGAGAGCAACAACCATACGAGCATTCAAGTACTTTGTGAGCTGCACGATCTTGGATAAAGAGCTTCCTCGAGGTTCGATCGAAGCGGCTGAACAGCTTGATGATGTATTCGTCAAAATTTCGATCCACTGCAAAACACGTAGCTAGAAGAGCTGCGGTCGTGTAGGCAAAAGCATGATGAGTCAATGAGAAAATCAAAATGGAACATAATAAAAAATTCGGCGGGAGATATATCGACGGGGGCAATAGATGCGTTCGTGGTAGGAATTCGACGAGGAGATTAGGCAGGGAGGGGGCCAGGCCAGAGACGGTATCGGGCGTTAATGGAGATGGCAAGCAGTGGCGAGATGGGAAGATGATGTTCGCAATAGCGACATAGATACGAGAGGAAGACGTCAAAATTTTCAAAATGAAACGACATTCCCTGGCGATTCTCGAGTTATGATGCTCCTGGCCAAATATCAGCTGGTTTTCGAGCAAGCGCTGGAGGAGGCAATAGAGATGAATATCAAAGGAGCAGCGAGAGCAACGAGGCAACAATAGAGATGACTCCCGAAATAACAGGCAAAATAGTGGCCAGGTTCCACAAACCATATGTATCTCCCAAGGATATGATGAACGGGCTGCGTAGGATGCATTTTTATCTCGACAATGAGGGAAAAAGACAGTCGGGTCATTTGCAGAAGGATTGTCGAAATTTTCAAGCAATCTTAAGGTTTCACGAGGCAAATAGCACGCGAGCAATGAATAGAAACCACTGAGGGGGCCAAGAGTGAGATCCTTTCCGCCTCCTCATATTCACAGACGAAATCGACACCGGCTGTGTTAGCGCGGCAGCACACCCCACCTCCCGCTATGCTCGACCCCAACTCCAACGAGGCGCGGTCTCGATGACCAGCTAGGCCTCTAACGGGGCTCGAGAGAAGTAATCTTGCGTCAAGTGTTCATGGCGGGCGTCTCATAACGGTGAGTGCCTAAATTGAAATCGGGGAGCCAGATGTGGCTTCTAATAGCGGATCACCGCGGCAAATTCACCGACAAGCGATCAGCCTTATGCTTACACAGCGATAATCGACCGGCATGTCTGAGTATTCATAGATGGAGGCAGCGATCTTTGCCCATGTATCACCCCGATGCCTAAGAGAATGAGCACTATCTGGCAGGCCACAAAGCCTACGGACTGCGTTTTCATGGCATCATACGAAGAAGCCAAGTTACCCACTAGGAAAGATCAATCTCGACGTTGATTCATTTCAGAAAATTCTGAGAATAAAGCTGGTGGAGTTCGAAATTTCGTTTCTCGTCCTTGTCTGCGCCTTGTTAGAGCGACCCGACGTATGCCGGGTTTATGGCGGTACCACATTACACTGTTATGGAGGTTACCTGGACCTAAGGGACCGATTACAGTCAAAGGCAGTTTGCGTTAGGCGATAAATACGACAAATATTTTCATCGACTGTCAGAAACCTTGCAGGCAGAATATATGGCGTCAAGGTTAACAGCGGTAGATGTGTTACCCCGAATGCATTAAAGACAGGGGGCCAGCCTTTAGCACTGCAGAATTACAGGGAGGTGCGGGTCACCGGCGATCCAAAGAAAACGACGTCCATTACAGACATGGACCTCGCATAGGAAGGCGCGCTCATCGAGTTTCCTCCGTGAGCATTGGAAAATCTTCGCATGGTGTCAGTGACATGCAGGGACCCGAGAGCTGCCGCAGCCTCCGATGAGATGATCAAGCACCACGCGAGAGGCATCATCATCCCAACCTTCTTGCATTTTTGGAATTAAACACAAAATATAAGCTGAGTGTCGACTGGAGAGGCTGAATTTTTTATCCAGGAGCACTGACCCTTAGATAGCTAACCCCGAGTGCCCGGCGCTCTAAAAGTCACTTCGCATGTCGTCGACTTCACGTGTCTCAATAAATCTTGTCCAAAGGATCACTCCCCTTCCAGGATGCGATCAAGGTTATCGAATCCACGCGGGGGATGTAGTCTTTCCTTCACAGATGCATGTGCAGTTATAACGAGATCATACTAAAGAGAGGATGAGGTCAAAAGCCGACATTCATAACACCTTATGGCGTGTTTCTACAAAACAATGCCCTTTGGGATTTGAAAGCCATGAGGCACAACATATCAGCGAGTGATCTGAGGTATCTTGCAACACCGGATCGAAAAATGCTGCAAATTGTACATCGGCTTGATGTCGTCATAACAACAAAGAAAGGATCAACGTTGATCGAGGACCTAAAGGAAACTTTCGACACTAGACAGATTACCTCAAACTTAACCCGACAAAGTGCTCCTTTGGCGTTCTGGGCTTCTCGGGTTCTAATTTCGGCGGAGAAGATTGAAGCCAGTCGAAAATTCAAACTACTCGTAACAATGAGAAGCCAACAAAGTTGAAGGAAATACAACAATTAAGCTGGGCGAGTCACCTTTGCGCGGAGTCGTTGCACGAAGAGCGAGGAAAAAGGCGTTGGCATTTACGCTTTGATCCAAACAAGGAGAGAGGTTTCAATGGAACGAAGAGGACGACGAGGCTTTCGGGGGTCTCAAGCGCACAATTTTGACACAATTCTGGTGGCGCCTAAAGAGAAAGAACCCCTCCTGTTATACATCGCAGCCACGCCTCGGGTGGTCGGCCACCGCGCTCGTAGTCTAAAGGAGGAAGAGGAAAAACTCCATGGAATGCGAGAGAACTGGTATATTTCATCGATGAAGTTTTGTAAAGCGCTCCAAAGCGGCTGACACCCCGCCCGATTACCCGAAGCTAGCATGCAGATGTTCTAGCCATGAAGGAATACGGCACTATTTTTGAAAAATAGATGTGTAGTCAATGAGCCTTTGCATCCAATATATTAAACAATCCGGAGGCTACAGACGGGTCGTGTCTCCTTTTGGGGAATAGAACTTTCCCTCGGGGGCATCTGCGTATGAAAAAAAAAGAAAAGCAATAAAGTCGCAAATTTTGCCAGATTTATGGCAGAGTGGATGGAGCTACAAAATACGGGACCCCGATTTATCAAGAACCTGGACTATGAACTTGTGGGTCAAGGAGTTAGAAGGGGAAGTGAAGCAGTATTACTAATATCACGAGGCGACAAGCTAAAAAGTATATCTGGATAGCGTTTCAGCATCCTAACAATGAGGCAGAATCTGACTCTCATACACGGGATGAAAGAATGGCGAAAGTGTGGCGCAACTATTAAATCTTGGCGACTCACAGGTGAGTGGCTCGGCAAGTCTGAATCAATGTGATGCGGTCAATGATAGTGTGTTAATACAAGGAAGTATATAACGAGCTAGAGAGGTGTTTGATGGATGCGAGGTAAATCACATCAACAGGTTGAGCATGATGAAGCCGATGTTCTTGCAAACATTGGGTCCGCCGGTGTCACCCGCTGATTCCCTTGAGCGTGTTCTTGAAAGAGTCCTCCGAGAAGGAAACCAAAGAAAAGAAGGAGCTCTCCGAGAAACATGCCCGCGACCTGGCGGAGCTGATTGGAAGAGAGGAATCGGACCTAGTAATGATAGATTGCAAATTCCATGGATGCAAGCATACATATCATACATCCTAGAAAGAAATACCCGGCGATCCCGATTAGCCATGAAGCGAGTTATGTCCGACGTTCTAAAGCCTTTGCACTATGGTCAGAAAGGGGAGACTAGCTACAAACGAAGTATTTGGGAGTGTTGCAAGGTGCGTCACACCAGAGAAAGAAGGCTATTACGAAGGATGTACGAAGGAATATGTGATCATCATGCAAGCGACCCCGGCTATAGCGACCAAGGTTTTTCGAGCGAGATTTTATTGGTTGACGACAATCGAGGATAAAGTAGTTCGTGCACGCGACGCGTGCCGGAGATTTGTAAAACCTCACTCTCGGCAGTGACCTGATGCCAATACCGTTGTCTTGGCCCTTTACTCAGTGGGGCCTCGATATGGTGGGAAAATTACACAAAGCCTCGCCAGGAGGATACGAGTATATGTTGGTAGCCGTCGACAAATTCACAAAGTGGATAGAAGCAAAGCCAATAAACTCACCAGATGCAGCATCAGCGGTTAGGTTCGTGAAAAGCATCGTTTTTTGATTTGGAGTACCTCATAGCATCGTCATGGACAATGGTAGTAATTTCACATCAAGGAATTCAAGGCATATGTGTGCAGAGTGAAGGAATCAAACTACACTTTAAATCGATTGCGCACAGCAAACTAACGGTCAAGTCGAGAAAGCCAATGGTATCATATGCAATGGTATCAAGAAGCGCTTTAGCACCATTGGAAAAATGGAAGCATACTTGGCCAGAAGAGTTGCCCAGTGTGTTATGGAGTATTCGAACAACACCAAATACATCGACACAGGAAACTCCGTTTTTCCTGGTCCATGGAGGCTGACGTCCTCCCGATAGAAATAGAGCATGATTCTCCAAGAGTTACGAATATGACGAAGAAACTTCGAGGAAAGCCTTGGAGGATGATGTCGACGCTTGGATGAAGCTCGAGACGAAGTGTTATCACGGGTCACTAAGACCAGCAAGACCTGAAAAACTACCACAATCGACGTTTGCGACCAGATCCTTTCGGGTGGCGACTTAGTTCTTCGGGCGACACGAAAAACCATGAAAAACTCAAGTCGCCATGGCTTGGCCCTTACATCATCCTGAAGTAATCGAAGGAGGAGCATACGGGATAAAGGACAAGAAGACGGGGGGTTGCCGAGCAAAACCCCTGGAATGTGGCGCAGCTTAGGCGTTTCTACGCCTAGAGTCGAAATATAGTTCCTCCTTTGTAAAAAATACAATGTACTGAAATGCCCGCAAGCTTTCAGACACACTCTTTTCCTTTTCGGGGCAACGAGTGGGGCTGGAAAGGTTTTTAATGAGGCGGCTCGCGATGCTACAATATAGTAAAGATATTGGTGATATACATCTTTTTTTTTTTTTTTTTATCGACACGCTCGGGGGCTCGCGCAGCAATTACAATATAGATCTCCAAATTACAAAAAGATAGTCTTGCCTTGGTACAAAACACCTCGCAAATCAATAAAGATACAAAATAATGGCCAACAAAAGGCTCGGGGGCTTTTACAATATAAACTATATTTACAATATAGATAACCTCGTCATCAAGAAAAATTCGATAAGGAAAAATAAGCTTCCAGTTTCTACCTAGTATGTTATCTATGTTTACACCTTCATTGTTTACAGTACCAGTTGTGTGTTCAGCATAGCTGCCTCTCACAAAAAATTCAGCATCCATCCGAAGAAGTTCGTCCATCATCTCTTCTGCTATAGGGCGGACAATGTCATCAATTTTGTCGATGTTCCTCTTCCTCTTCGCCTGCACGGCAAAACACTTGGCGACAATTTGGGTCAGGTCAACTTTGGGTAGCGGTCTGAATCATAATCATGGCAAATCTTGCCCCAGCAGATAGTTGAGCCCAAAATTATGAATACGAGGAGCATCTCGGAATTTCTCCATCAGAGCGGGAAGAGTTTACGGTATTTTGTTTCGAGGAAACATGGTACTATAAACTAGAGACAATGTTCTTGTCGAGAAAATCACGGACCTGACTCGCGCGATCTTGGAATCTGACAATTTGACGAGTACGCTCGGGAGTAACCCAAAAGTTGGAACCATGTCGTGCGGCCAGTTTGAGCAAAGCATTGGCTCGAGCTTCAACACGTTGATCTTCGGCGGCAGTATCCAAAAATGAACCTGTTTTAGCGGAAGCATCCGTGAGGAATAAAAAGACAGTAAGAGCAAAATACAGTATGACCATGTTTGCGGAGCGTACCCATCATATCCAAGCTAGAGTCGTTCATCATCTGAAGCATATAATTTTCTCGGGAAGCAGCTTCAGTAGCCTCAGCAAACGCAGTCTCTTTCAATGCTATGGCCTCTCGAGCTTGTTGAACAGCAAGTCTTTCTTTGTCTAATGATCTTCGAGATTGCTCCATCATTACGAGAGCTTGTTTTTTCATCAACTGCAATTGTTGACGGAGCTCGTCCAAGTCTTCATTTGGTACAACACTCGAAGGAACCTCCAATAAACTGGTCAGTGGAGGACCTTTTCGAGCAAGACGCAGCAGGAAAAGCAGTCGAGGAAGGTGCCACGGTATATTTGTCAAAAATTAACTAGAGAGAAATACTTCGATATCAATATCTTGGCAACATAGCTTTTCATTAATAAGGTCAAATATTTACACGGCTATTACAAAAGAAGGTTCCCAGTAAACTAAGGGTGTAGCTTGGGGGGAGTTGATACGTCCAAAACGTATCTACTTTCCCCGAACACTTTTGCTATTGTTTTGCCTCTAATTTGTGTATTTTGGATGCAACTAACACGGACTAACGCTGTTTCGGCAGGGCTATACAGTGTCTCGTTTTTGTACGAGGAAATCCAACACCCGGGAAAAACCTCGGAATTTATACGAAGGCCCTATTTTGAGAGAAGACTCACGGAGCCCCGAGGACAAGTGGGTGGGCGGGGCCCCACACACCATAGAGCGGCGTGGCCCCGGGGGGACGCGCGGCCACGTGTGGCCTCGATCGGCCTCCGGCAGCCTCATCGGACTATTTATCGCCCTCGACCTAAAGCGCCGGAGAGAAGTGAAGTCGCCAGAAACCCTCCAGAACGCCGCTACATCGCGAAACTCCGTCGCGAGAGCCAGAAGTCTCCGTTCTGGCACTCCGCCGGAGGGGAATTGGAGAGATCATCGCCATCACCATGGATGCCTCTCCATCAACCAGCAATGTTTCCCATCCATGTGTGAGTAATTCCACCGCTGTAGGGTGGTAGGGATTGGATGAGATTGGTTATGTAATAGCATTAGATTGTTAGGGCATAGTGCCTAGTGTCCGTAATTGGTACTTTGATGATATTGTTGCAACTTGTTATGCTTAATGCTTGTCACTAGGGCCCGAGTGCCATGATCTCAGATCTGAATATGTTATTATTTCATCATGATATTCATTGTTTATGGTCTTACGTGCAAGTTGTATACACATGTCGCTGTCCGGAACCAATGGCCCCGAAGTGAGAGAAATCGGGACAACCGGAGGGGATGGTAGTGATGTGAGGATCACATGTGTTCACGGAGTGTTAATGCTTTGCTCCGGTACTCTGTTAAAAGGAGTACCTTAATTTCCAGTAGTTTCCCTAGAGGCCCGGCTGCCACCGGCTGGTAGGACAAAAGATGTTGTGCAAGTTTCTCATTGCGAGCACGTACGACTATAATTGGAACACATGCCTATTGATTGCTTTGTACTTCGACACCGTTTTATTATTATTATCTGCAAATGCCATGCTATGATTGTTACATGAGTTCTCTCATCCATGCAACGCCCATTATCCATCCCCGTGCCTACATTTTAATCCTGCTGTTTACTATAATTACTGCTGTCTTTGTTACTATGCTGCTGTTATTTCACTACTCCTACCACTCTTTTTGCTATAAAGCTGACCTGCGATAAACTCTTGCGAGCAAGTCTGTTTCAGTGCGGCTGAATTGACAACTCCGGCTGTTAAGGCTTCCAAGTATTCTTTGTCTCCCCTTGTGTCGAATCAATAAATTGGGTAATACCTGACTGCTACGATCCCCTATACTTGTGGGTCATCATCGCCAAAACTATTATGGCGACAACATCAAAAGAGAAAACAAAAAATAGAGAAAAGGTGGTCTACTTGACCTCCGGCTTCGATGAACTAGGAGCTGGAGTTGGCTTGTATCCAAGGAAGGCGAGGATTTTCTTTGAGTGTTGCTTGGCAGCCTTGATCAAAGATTGCCATCTCTTCGTCTCCATCTTCTTCACATCGCCAACCTTAGCCGAGTCGACGTCTTGTTGGCTGTCAGCAACCAAGGCGATGGTGCCTTCAACGCCAATCTTCAAGCCTTCTTGTCGAAGACCGAGCCCAAGATCTTCTTGGGAGTTGAAGCACTTGGCCAAAGCAGCAAAAGTGTCGGGTTCTTCTTTCTTCGCGAAGAAGTACGGAAAAAGCCGCGACAGACCTGATCTAGCGTCAGCAAGGCCTTGGCGTGCCTCATCTCCATGAATCTCAAGGAGAGAGAGCACGTCAAGAAGGCGATCACCTTCAGGATTTTCTAGATCATAATCTTGCTGCATTTTCCCTAAATGAGCAAAAGAAATCTTGTCAAAAAAGCTTCAAGCCAGGAGATATATGATGACACGAGGAAATAGCAATGATTTGAGTACTTACTAACAAAACGTCGGCTCTGCGATTCCAAGCGAGTGACGATTTCATCTTCACGAGCAGACTGTTGAGCTATGTTTTCACTTAAAGAAGTTTCCGCGTCATGGAGTCTTTTTCGAAGATCTTTGATAATGGCGGCATTTGATTCAGCTTTCTTGCGGGCTTTTTCGCTTTGCTCCAATTTAAGAGCAAGAGCATCAGCACGTTTGTTAGCTTCCGCAAGATTGGCTGGCAAAACAACCGACAGTAACAACTGTCATGACAAAAAATATGATGGAGAGTATTCAACCAAAGAAAGCAGCAAAAATAGTACCTTCAAGTTTGTTCGCATGGTCACGGTACCCGACGAATTGGGTACCGAGACGGATAAACTCCTTCATCAGAGGCTGAAAAGAAAAACAGATAAAGAGAAATCAATATAGAAAGTGAAAGTTCGACAGCAACAAGCAAAGGAGAAGCAAAATACAAAAAGAGTCGAAAACATAGAAATGTTCAAGACAAAGGGAAACTTACATCATCCAGTGAGGGAATCGTGGAACCACCAACTAATAGGGTGGGCTCCTTGGTTGGCTCGACCCTAGCTCTCTTCGGTGAAGAGGCACGGGGGCTCACAACTGGAGTAGGGTGCTCGATGTCTTGCTGAGGAGGCGAGGTTTCATCCCCATCAGGTTGAGCTTCAGAGACAACTAAAGTACGAGACGTACTCGTTCGAGCAGTCACGTCAATAGGTGGATTTTCATCCTCGTCACCACTACAACAAATAGGCGACAATATAAGAAACAACATAGACAAAATATCGAGAGCAAACAACAAAGAGCAACAAAGAACTTACGAGCTAACAAGGGCATCCTCGTAAGGGTTGAAAGTTGTCCTTTCTTCAGTAGGAACAACTTCTTCGCCGAGAGGTGCACCGGCTTTGGAGGTGCCAAAGTCGACAACTTCATCCCTCTTTCTTTTGTTCCTTGGAGAAACAGCAGGCAGAAGAGAATGCGTCGACTCGCTGGCTTCAGATTCAACTTCTCTTTCAGAGAGGAGCGTGATTTGTGAGAACTGCGACTTCGGTCTCGAAGCGAGAAGTACCTGGTTGTCGTCGGTGAAAACGGCCTTGTTCTTCGACTTCTCCACCTTCGGGAAGAGGAGGAAGAGAAGCTAGAACTGGATGATTCTACAAAGACAAGAAATGTCGACAAAAAGTTATGCAGGGAACATCAGCAAAAATAGCAGTCGACAAAAAGTAAAAATAAGTCGAGAGGACAAAAAAGTCGAGAGGACAAACTAATAGTTGAAGAAAATACCTTGGGGAGGGCGTTGGTGCCACTATATGGCTCCACGCGGCAAGAAGATGGAATGGCATCTTTCTTGCTGAGCGACGAAATTCTTCGGATCAGCTTCTCCAAGTCCTTCACTAAGAGATCCTTAGAGAGCCGGTCGACATCTTTCTCGCCAGCGTACATCCAGAGAGGGTTCTTGCGAGCTTGCAGAGGCTGCACCCTAATCCTAAGGAAGTACGCTGTGATCTGGATACCCGACAATTCCTTGCCACGGGTGTTTTGAAGCTCATGGATACGGGACATCAGTGCCTCTGTCGCCGTTTTTTCTTCTTCAGTGGCTTCAGCGTCCCAGGATCGGCGGCGAAGAATCTTGGCGCTTCCATCAAAAGGAGCTATGTTGTACTCCACCGTTGGCACTTTCTTCGTGCACATAGAGCCATCTTTTGCCACCCTTGGACGGAGTCGGGGAATTTGACATCAAAATACTCGACTCAGGGCGAACGCAAATAACGACACCACCTATGTTGTAGGCGATGTTGTGGGGAGCCATTACGGCGGAGGAGGAAGATGCGCTTCCATAGAGCCCAATTCGGATGGACTCCAAGGAAGCACTCGCAAAGAGTGATGAAAATAGAGACGTGGAGGATAGAAATTGGGGTCAGCTGGTGAAGCTGCAGCCCATACACAAAGAGCATACCGCGGAGGAAATCGTGAATGGGGCTAGAGAGGCCGCGAATAAGGTAGTCAACAAAACTGACCCGATACTCGATAGGAGGCGATGGATAGCTTTCCTCGCTGGGGAAGCGCAGCGCGTTCTTCTTCTTCATGAACCCGAGCTTCTTCATCAGGTTGAGGTCTTGATTCGAGATCTTGGATATCTCCCACTCCAGATCTTCTGCCTCCATCTTTGACTCAGGAGTGCTGTGCCTGGTGAGCCGTGCGCGTGGTGGCATCAACGGTGGTGTAGGCATGAGTATGAATGTGGCTGAGCTCAGGAAGCGATTGGGCGCAATGGGGGATTTTTGGAGAGGAGATCAAAGGTGCGGCGCGAGCGAAAGGGTGAACGGAGGAAGAAGAAGGCCTTACATAGGGATTTGGCGAATCGACGCACCGTTGGATGGAGTAATTTTGCGATGGATGCTGGCACGTGGACAAGGGGTAAAAGTGTATTTTCACTGTGAAGGAAAGGAACAGGCGCGCTACAATACGTGCGCCGAGGGGAAAAGCGGAGGGCGTGTGTCCCCCACTTGCACGACGTGTCAAATTGACGAGAATTTTGGGCCCGCAGAGCGAGAGAGAGAGCCGTGCTGCGCGTCTTCGAATCTGACGATCGTGGCTATCGTGGGTAATGATGTCACTTTGTTAGTTAAAATCTCGGCTAAGAAGATCAATGAGGTGGCGACGAGAAAAGACTATTGATTATCTCGAGAGCTTTCGATCAAATACAAGTTTTTGACCAAATGCTCGGGGGCTACTTTGGAAAAAAGAAAAGTTCGAGTATGACAAAATAGAAATTACGAGAGCCTATGATCAAAAACAAGCATTTGTTCATAGCCTCAGGGGCTACTCCCATCGGGCGCGGGTCGCGCACCCGATAGATATGAAAAGTTCGAGAAAGAATGACAAATATAGCGGCATAAGGTGTTGATCCAACAACCAAGCACAAGTCCTTGTTTGTATCTCGGGGGCTACTCCCATCGGGAGGGCTGGTCGCGCACCCGAAGAAAGAAGAAAAAGTGAGCATATTTTGAGTTATACAAATAACTCTAAATATACTCCCATCCGGGAAAGCAAGATAAGTCATCCGTTGACAAAATAAAATGTGCTATTCCAACAGCCGGAAAAGCACTCGACAATATATTCTCGAGAGCGCTAAAAGTCGCGAACAATCTCTCGAATACCGCAAAACTTTGCCGAAGGTAAAGTCCCCCGAGATCCGTTACGACGGGCGTGGCACCGTCTCTCGGCGATCGGTTTGCTACTTTTTTCCGTATCCACACAGATACAAAGAAAAATCCTAACGGACGCGTTAGGTACTCGATAAATATGACTGGGGCTCGATAGAATGGTAAGACCTTAAGCGGCTCCTGTCGAAGTTTACACACGAGTATCCCGAGATCATGTCCGGGGGCGTGATCTTGAAGTAGGTTTTTGCGGATTGCCACTAGAGCAGTTAACTAGTACCTGATCCGTTAGATTAACTATCCCCAACTACCATTATCCATGTACAATATATAATTGCGTATCCAAAGATATGTGATAAGCTTGGAGGAGTTATTGGATGATTATAAAGTTGGAGATTTTCCTTGATTCTTCGATTCAAGCAAAATCTCGGGGGCTACTGACATAGGCATCCCCAATGGGCCTGCCGAAGATGGTACCCGGGGTTTACTGAAGGCCCACGACTCGATGAATATGAAGTTTGGAATCCCAACTTGATATTAAGGTAAGCTAGACTTGTATTAGGAAATATAGACCTATAATTTTACGGGACGGGTTAGAAACCCTCCCGGACTCTGTAACTTGTGTATTAAGAATCCCTCGGCTCTGCCTCCTATATAAGGGGAGTCGAGGGACAAAGAAAGGATCGATTCATTGTTTCACGCAACCCTAGCAAAGTCTGTGTCCCTTGGGTACCATAATCCGAAGTGGTATCAATTAAATATCGAAAGATCCTTTTGACCGCCACAATGTGGCTTTCCTTCGGGCTTGCTTGAAACCGTGCACACATACCAACACTTAACATTATATCCAGGCGAGAGGCACAAAGGTAAAGAAGCGAACCTATCATCGAACGGTAGAGCTTGGGATCCACCGCCTTGCCGGTCTCGTCAAGGGAGAGTTGACACTTGAGATGCATCGGAGTTCCAATCCCCTTGGCGTCCTTCATGTCGAATCGCTTGAGCATGTCTTGAAGGTACTTTGCTTGATTGATGAATGCCTTGTCGCATTTGCTTTATCTCGAACCCGAGAAAGTACTTGAGTTCCCCCATCATCGACATCTCAAACCTATTAGTCATCAACTTAGCAAACTCATCATTGAACTTTGTGTTAGTCGAGCCAAATATGATGTCATCTACATAGAGTTGGCATACGAAAAGCTCCCCATTGACTTTCTTAGTAAAAAGAGTGGGATCAATTTTCCCCACTTCGAAACCACAGTCTTCAAGCAACTCCTTTAGGTGCTCACACCAAGCTCTAGGAGCTTGTTTGAGTCCATATAGGGCCTTTTTGAGCTTGAAGACATGGTCCGGGAAATGGGGGTCCTCGAACCCCAGGGGTTGCTTCACATATACCTCCTCATGTAAAGGACCATTAATAAAAGCACTCTTAACATCCATTTGTTGCAACTTGAAGCCATGATGAGAGGCAAAGGCCAAAAGGATACAGATGGACTCAAGTTGCAACGGGTGCAAAGGTTTCACCAAAGTCCATGCCTTCGACTTGAGAATAGCCTTGTACCACCAATCTTGTTTTGTTGCGGATGACGATGCCATGTTCATCTTGCTTGTTCTTGAAGACCCATTTGGTGCCAATAACATTGCGGCAATGATCGGGTCGCTTCATGAGAGTCCACACATCATTCCTCTTGAAGTTGTTGAGTTCTCTTGCATTGCAATCAACCAATCGGGATCTTCAAGAGCGTCATTAACCTTGAGTGGTTACACCATAGAGACAAAGGCGTGGTGCTCACAAAAGTTTGCTAGTTGCCTTCGGGTGGTTACTTTGCTCTTTAGACCAATGACATTACACAAACAATGGGACTTGAGGCGCAAGTGTCTAGTAGTGGGATCTTCACGGCGAGTGTCGGCTAAAGGAGAAGATTCTTGTGGGTCCTCTTGGCTTTCATCACGGTTTAGGTCCTTGCCTTGACCTTCATTGTTGTTGAAAGGTGCATCATCATCATCATCATCATCATGAGAGCCGGATGACTCGGGGGTACTAGGAATGGGATTGTCCATAAAGATCATCCCCGAGCCATTCGGAGAAGAACTTGAAGCTTGGCCTTGGTCACTTGATGTTGGTTGTTGTGGTAGATGAGCTTGCGGTAGATGTTGTTCTTGAGCTTGTTGAGCTGAGCTTGTACTTGATTGTTGTTGTAGTTGTTGAGGTTGAACTTGAGGTTGTTGTAGTAGAGGTTGGCTTGCACTTGTATGATCAATGGAAGAAGCTTGGCCTTGTGGTGTAGATGGCTCCACTTGGGTGGAACTTGGTCCTTCCCCGGTACTCATAGAAGGTAGCTCTTGAGGTCGGCGAATGCCCCTTCCTATGGCCTCTGAGGGAATTGCATCTCCTTTCTCACAAGAAGCACTTCGCTCCTCCAAAGATCTATCATCTTCATCGAATGTCACATCACAAGATTCTACAACTCGCCCATTTGACTTGTTGAAGACTCTATAGGCGTGAGAATCCGTAGCATAGCCAATGAAAATTCCTTCTTGAGCTCTTGAATCAAACTTGGATAGACGTGTGTCCTTAACAAGCGCATAGCATTTGCATCGAAGACCTTGAAATATGACACATTGGGCTTGTTGCCGGTGAGAATCTCATATGGTGTCTTCTCTAGACCTTTGCGAAAGTAGAGACGATTAGTAGCATGGCATGCGGTAGAGATAGCTTCCGCCCAAAAATTGTAGTTAGACTTGTACTCCATCATCATGGTTCGAGCGGCTTCAATCAAGGTTCGATTCTTCCTTTAAACGATACGTCTCAAACGTATCTATAATTTCTTATGTTCCATGCTAGCTCATGATGATACTCACATGTTTTATACACACATTATATGTCATTATTATGCATTTTCCGGCACTAACCTATTAACGAGATGCCGAAGAGCCGGTTGCTATTTTCGCTATTTTTGGTTTGAGAAATCCTAGTAAGAATATTCTCGGAATTGGACGGAAAAAAAGCCGAAGTTCCTATTTTGAGACGAAGCTTCCCGGAAGGCGAAGAGTCAACGAAGTGGGGCCACGGGCGGCCACACACCCGGGGGTGGCGGCCCAGCCCTGGCCGCGGCACCATGTCATCTGGCCTCTGGCGCCCCCTGACCTATCTCCTCCGCCTACTTATAGCCTCAGTCGCGAAACCAGTACCAAGAGCCACGATACGAGAAAACATACTGAGACGCCGCGCGTAATCCCATCTCGGGGATTCTGGAGATCACCTCCGGCACCCTGCCGGAGGGGAATCATCTCCGGAGGACTCTACACCGCCATGATCCTCAGGATTGATGTGTGAGTAGTTCACCCCTGGACTATGGGTCCATAGCGGTAGCTAGATGGTTGTCTTCTCCTCATTGTGCTATCATTGTCTGATCTTGTGAGCTGCCTATCATGATCAAGATCATCTATCTGTAATGCTACATGTGTGTTTGTTGGGATCCGATGAATAGAGAATACTATGTTATGTTGATTATCAATCTATGTGTTGTTTATGATCTTGCATGCTCTCCGTTGCTAGTAGAAGCTTTGGCCAAGTCATTGCTTGTAACTCCAAGAGGGGTATTTATGCTCGATAGTGGGTTCATGCCTCCATTAAATCTGGGACAGTGACAGAAAGTTTAAGGTTGTGGATGTGTTGTTGCTACTAGGGATAAAACATTGATGCTATGTTCGAGGATATAGTTATTGATTACATTACGCACCATACTTAATGCAATTGTCTGTTGTTTACAACTTAATACGGAAGGGGTTCGGATGATAACCGAAAGTGGACTTTTAGGCATAGATGCATGTTGGATAGCGGTCTATGTACTTGTCGTAATGCCCAATTAAATCTCACAATACTATCATGTCATGTATGTGCATTGTCATGCCCTCTCTATTTGTCAATTGCCCAACTGTAATTTGTTTACCCAATATGCTATTTCTTATGGGAGATACACCTCTAGTGAACTGTGGACCCCGGTCCATTCTTTTACATCGAATACAATCTACTGCAATACTTGTTCTACTGTTCTCTGCAAACAATCATCATCCACACTATACATCTAATCCTTTGTTACAACAAGCCGGTGAGATTGACAACCTCACTATTTCGTTGGGGCAAAGTACTTTGGTTGTGTTGTGCGGGTTCCACGTTGGCGTCGGAATCCCGGTGTTGCGCCGCACTACACTCCGTCACCAACAACCTTCAACGTGCTTCTTGGCTCCCCCTATTGGTTCGATAAACCTTGGTTTTTCTTACCGAGGAAAACTTGCTGCTGTACACATCATACCTTCCTCTTGGGTTCCCAACGGACGAGTGCTTTGCCGTCACAAGGAAGCTACTACGCCCACGTCAAGCGTGCGCAAGCAGCTCTTTTCTGCGCGGTTGCCGGGGACCAGAAAACACACAACAGAGATTTCCTCCCTCGTCAACCACGCGCTAGTCCTGGGTAGCAGCTCTTTTTCTGGCGCCGTTGCCGGGGAGATCAAGACACGCTGCAAGGGGAGTCTTCACATCGCAATCTCTTTACTTTGTTTTTGTCTTGCTTTATTTTATTTACTACTTTGTTTGCTGCACTAAAACAAAACACAAAAAAATTAGTTGCTAGTTTTACTTTATTTACTATCTTGTTTGCTATATTAAAAACACACAAAAATTAGTTACTTGCATTTTATTTTTGTTACCATGTCTAGTTCTGCACTTGTTACTTCTTCACCTGAAGAATTAGTCTTCACTTTTAAACAAGGGGATGAGGAGAGTTTTAAAGATGCTTGGTCCAGAATTTTTACTTCTTATCGTAAAACTGAACCTCAAATGACTCTAAGTTTACTCCTTAGTAACTTTTATTTTGGGCTTATGATTCGCTATAGATATGCTTTGGATGCTTTAGTGGGAGGAGATTTCCTTCATTGCAATGGGGATCAAGCTTTTAATGCCATAAAGAAGTTGGTTGCATCACATGATTTAGCTAATAACTTTGATTCAGCCTTTATTAGCATTTATAATAGATTAATCACTCTTGAGACAAGTGCATCTTGCTTGAATGAAAATTATAGATATGTTCGTAACCGTCTTGATCAAGTTTTAGTGAACTCCGAACCTTCATTATGGGATCCTACTATTAAAATTGTTATCGGTGACCAAACTCTTCATGCCAATTGTGATATTATGTCTGAATTTTGCTTAATGCCTAAGAGTACTCATGAATTGATGACCCACAAGTATAGGGGGTGTATCGTAGTATCTTCGATAAGTAAGAATGTCGATCCCAACGAGGAGCAAAAGGTGTTGACAAGCAGTTTCGATGAAGGATTCACTGTAAATGCTCACAGACAAGTATTCGGGCTTTGTAACAGTTGAATAAAGTACGAGTAAGTAAAGTGCGAGAGTAACAATTGCAGTGGCCCAATCCTTTTTAGCACAAAGGACAAGCCGGTTTGTTTACTTATAATGACCAAACGTTCTCGAGGACACACGGATTTTAGTCTAGTGCTTTCGCTACATACGGCTAAATAATCTTCATTGTTATGATAAGTGTTGTGTGGGTGAACCTATGCTAATGTACCGCCCTTCCTAGGACTAATACATACTTGTGATTATACCCCTGCAAGCATCCGCAACTACAAGAAAGTAATTAAGAATAAATCTAACCACAACCTTAAACTCTGAGATCCTGATATCCCTCCTGCATCGATATACCAATGGGGGTTTAGGTTTCTGTCACTCCGGCAACCCCGCAATTAGCAAACGAATACAAGATGCATTCCCCTAGGCCCATAAATGGTGAAGTGTCATGTAGTCGACGTTCACATGACACCACTAGAAGAATAACACCACAACTTAAATATCACACCATTGAATATTACTCAACCATAGTTCACTACTAACATTTAGACTTCACCCATGTCCTCAAGAACTAAACGAACTACTCACGAGACATCATATGGAACATGATCAGAGGTGATATGATGATGAATAACAATCTGAACATAAACTTGGTTCAATGGTTTCACTCAATAGCATCAACAACAAGTATGAATAGATACCGGGAGAGTTTCCCCTATCAAACAATCAAGATCAAACCCAAATTGCTACGGCGGTGACGAGGTGCTGCGGAGGAGATGGCGGTGATGATGGTGGAGATGATGATGATGGTGATGGAGATGATGTCCAGCTCGATGACGTGACGATGGCGTCGATTTCCCCCTCCGGGAGGGAATTTCCCCCGGATTCCTGGCCGCCGGAGAGCTCTTTCTCTCTGGTGTTCTCGGCCCCGCAGAGGCGGCTGTAACTCTCCGCGAGGTACCCTCCGTGGCTTAGGTCTTCGGGACGAAGGGTTTCGCGAAGAAAAGGAGGCGAAAGGGTCGTGGGCCCCAAACCACATGGCGGCGCGGCCGGGGCATGGGCTGCGCCGCCCTGGGTGTGGGGGTCCTCCTGGCCCCTCCTTCTGGCTTCCTTCGTCATCTTGAAAAATAGGATTTTTGGTATAATTTCCTCCCACAGTTGATCTTCCGAAATATTGTATTCGACGGTGCTTTTTTCAGCAGAATCCTGGCTCCGGTGCTTGATCCTCCAATAATGATGAAACATGCAAAATAGATGAAATAACATAAGTATTGTGTCCCAATATGAAATATATCAATGAATAACAGCAAATTATGATATAAAATAGTGATGCAAATTGGACGTATCAACTCCCCCAAGCTTAGACTTCGCTTGTCCCCAAGCGAAACTGAGCTCGATAAACAAGACCACATGTTTATGGAGTGAAGAGTCGATAAATAAAATACGGACAAGAAGCATCATATTCATTCACACAGGACATTATAGTAAACAACCTCTTATAACTCATCTTGAAACAAGTATAAGGTAGTCACAAGTAAAGGTACATAAGAAATCATAATTGGTGATGGCAAACTTCGTTCTTGGTCAGAGAACAATTAACAGATTATATTTACCTCATTGAGCAGCGCTCTCATGTTAAAGTTTATAAGGCACAACTTGCATACTCAATCATAATGGTCTTTTCATGATCATTGATAACTTGCAAAGCTATATTCATTCAGATAAAACTTGTACTAAACAAGGAAGAATAAAAGACATGATGAAGCAAATCACAATATAATGGTTTGATCACAACTACTCAAATGCTTGCTTGAGATGGAGGGAAATAGGTTTACTGACTCAACATAAAGTAAAAGACATGCCCTTCGCAGAGAGAACAGTGATTAAATCATGTGCTAGAGCTTTCAGTTTTGCAATCATATAAAGAGAATAAAAGTAACATTTTGATAGGTGTTTGTTGTTGTCAACGACTGGTAGCGGGTACTCTAACCCCCTTGCCAGACAACCTTCAAAGAGCGCTCCCATATTATTTTCATTTTGTGTGGCACTCCTTCCAACCTTTCTTTCACAAACCATGGCTAACCGAATCCTCGGGTGCCTGCCAACGATCTCATACCATGAAGGAGTGCCTTTTTATTTTAGCTTTATTATGATGATGACACTCCCCCCAACCTTTGCTTACACAAGCCATGGCTAACCGAATCCTTCGGGTGCCGTCCATCAATTACATACCATGGAGGAGTGTCTATTTAGTTTAATTAATTTGGGACTGGGAATCCCATTGCCAGCTCTTTTTGCAAAATTATTGGATAAGCGGATGAAACCACTAGTCCATTGGTGAAAGTTGCCCAACAAGATTGAAAGATAAAACACCACATACTTCCTCATGAGCTATGAAACATTGACACAAATAAGAGATACTAAGTTTGAATTATTTAAAGGTAGCACATGAAGTATTTACTTGGAATGGCAGAAAATACCATGTAGTAGGTAGGTATGGTGGACACAAATGACATAGGTTTGGGTTAAGGTTTGGATGCACGAGAAGTATTCCCTCTCAGTACAGGTCTTTGGCTAGCAAGGTTAATTAGCAAGCATAAGAGTCGAGGGAAACAAACAAATATACATATGATAGAAACAATCATGCATCTTCCTTGTAAGCACAAACAATTTTAACTTCAGAATAATAAGCTATGAGCTAACAAGAAAGAAAGACAATGAAACATCTACATGTATTTCTCTTTTCTATTTAAACCTCAAAGTGTTGTTGCTATTGACCAATGCTAAGTTTGCCAAAACCAAATAGATTTATTCAATGCTCCCAAAGTGATACCAATACTATCAACAAGGTAAATCATATGATAGAGATTGCAAACTAAAATAAGATGTGCAATATGTAAATGATGAAACTCGTAATCACATGGGTACGTGAGCACGCGTTAGATGTTCGACACGTGTCTAACGCCGTCTAAAAAACGTTAAGTGGGAGAATCACGTGTACTAGCTTGGCTCGCCTTTTGACCATATCCCACCTCCTATACAAGTAACCTGGATACCTAACCAATCCCCGTCCCTTATCCCCTCGCTACGTAAATCGAGTGATAGAGAGGAGGGCGTCCTTCCCTCGGTCCACCGGAACCAGGCCGTGTTTCCTTCCCTCTCCGGCGTCTGCTTCGGCGGCAGGAGAGTGGGGGAAACCCGGTTCTGTGTCTCCGGCGTGTACATAATTGGGATAGGTCTCCGTCGACGGCGATTTGATGGTGGTGTCGGCGCCGATTTGGAATATATCCCCTGCTCGACCTCGACCACCCTCCTCGGCGGCGCGGTGACGCTGGACACCAGCGCTAGGACCTCCTGTGGCCTTGGCCAATGCCTCCCGAGACCGCGGACTCCTGGCAGAGGACGTGGCGTTTTGGACCGCCTGGCGCGTCCGGTCCCGCGGTGACTCGGCTGGGCGGCGCGAAGGAAGCGCCCTGCCGGAGGGAACGCGGAGGATGGAGCGCCGGAAGCGAGCGCCGGTGAGCGCCGGAGCCGATCCCCGCGTCCGTTTTCGGGGGAGGAAGCGAATTCGATGGAGGGGAACACCTTCCTAGGCGGCGTCGGGGCTGGGTCGTGGCCGCTCATCTCCAGGTCGAGGCCACTCATCTCCAATTTTGAGCGCTCTTATCTATTTTGGTGTATTGGGGATATGCGGCGGGCGGCAGCCAAATTGGATGACCGCGGAAGACGTCGCCGCCTGCTTCGGCGTCGCGCTGCCGCCTGCTTCATCCCCGCGCGAGCAACATCAACAATAGAGATGCAACGCCCTGGCCCTGGCTTGGGCTTCGATCCTCCTTTACCGATGGAGGCCGGCCTGGCATGGAGTTCGTTTGTCCGGCGGCTGGTCACCCTTCAACGACGGTGATGGAGGCTGGATTGGTAAGGAGCAGCGTGGGTCTGACAGCGGTGGTGAATCGCGGCTGCCGTCAATGCCTTGCCGCCGGGGAACGAGAGGAGAATTGGGATGGGGATTGTTTGGTACGCAGGTGTGTATCTAATTTTGCAAACCAATGGTTTCGGCAGCTATAAATCCAAGTCCGTTTGGCCTTGGGTCTGTGGTGGTCTCGTATTCCTCCGCTTCGGCAGCGTTCGAGTGGTGCTGGAGCTCAGCGACGGCGACCAGCCTGGTGGTTGGGCAAGAGAATTGTTGGGAGAGAGAGAAATCGATGGAAGAGTTCCAACGACAAAACACGTATGGACAAAAGGAAGAGTATATGCATATTTTTTTATTCTCTCCACTGAGCGGACACCACTCGCATGCATTCTGTTTAACACCGTATGTCACCGTTAGTCCAGAAAGTGGGATGTTAGAATCTCAAAGCCAATCCAACGACGACTGATGCGTGCGCACGTACCCATCTGAACACCAAATCCACTCTCTATGTAAATGATAAGACTTCTCATTAATATTCCATAACGATAACTCACACCAAGGGATACATAGATAACCAACTAAAGAGAGATACTTCCAACTGCAACCCATCTTATATGATAACTTCCCTACTCATGATATGACACTACTTGACAATAAAAGTAAAAGGTAGTGATGATGTGATACCGCGGCACTCCCCCAAGCTTGGAACAAACCAAGGGGATGCCAATACCGATGATGAATTACTCCTTTGGTGATGGTGGTGATGAATTCCTGACAAACTTCTCAATAAGCTCCTTCAACTTCAGTTTCTCAGCTTGACAATTCTGCACTAAGATGCAAAGAGATTCATTATTATCTGAAGTTGGCGATGACGACCTTGTGATGCGAATCGAGTGGTATTCCAGCATTCTTCGGAGACGGCAATTCTCCTCTTGGAGTATCTCCACTTCTCTTCTTAGGGCCCGATATTGATCACAAAACTCATCGGTAGTCCGTAGAACTTCTTCCAACATGGGGAAGGAGTCGAGGCTAAGAGCGGGTGGTAAAGGTCCCTGCAGGTTATGAGAAAAAGAACGTCGAGTGTCAATAGATCCCACCAAGATTTGCTTGCTCCCTCCAGCTTGCTGCTCTTGTCTTGATGGCATCTTCTTCACTTCTTCCTCCGAAAGCCCCTTGCCCTTGTTGTTGGAGACCATGGTGCTTCTAAACCGAAAACAGATCCTGGCAGAAACAGCTCGAAACAAAACACGTCGAGAACACGATATACGGACCTCCAGGGGGGGATTATATAGCAAAATTTTTCACGACAAACGGAAAGTACCAGATCGAACTAGAGTCGGAAAGGGGCGACGAGGCGGCCAAACCATAGGTCGGCGCGGGCCTGGGTTGGCCGCGCCGGCCTATGGTGCCACGCCCTCGTGCGTCCTTTCCACTCCGTTTCGAACTCGTAATTTTTCATATTTTCCAAAAACAGCGAAAATATTGTTCGGAAAGTAAATTGCGTACTTTTCATTACCAGTACTGTTACCTATTCAAAGTCGAGTTCTGGCGGACTGTCAATTTGCCTTTTGATGAAAGTCTCAGTGTTTCCACTTGAATAATATCAACATCAACATTATAGGAATCACCTGAGATATAATGCTTGAGTCTTTGTCCATTCACCACTTGCGTAGCATTGCCTTGGAGAGAGCTAATTTTGATTGCTCCTGAACGATACACCTCCTCAACAACATACGGTCCTTCCCATTTCGAGAGTAATTTCCCTGCAAAGAATCTGAGACGAGACCGATACAATAGGACTTTATCCCCAACATTAAATTCTCTTTTGATAATCCTTCTATCATGCCATTTTTTAACTTTTTCTTTAAAGAGTTTAGCATTTTCATAAGCTTCACTTCTCCATTCATCTAGAGAACTTAATTGCAACAACCTCTTATCACCGGCAAGTTTAGGATCTTTATTTAATTCTCTAACTGCCCAATAAGCTTTGTGCTCTAGTTCTAAAGGTAAATGACAAGCTTTCCATAAACCATTTTATAAGGTGACATTCCCATGGGATTTTTATAAGCAGTTCTATAAGCCCATAGTGCATCCTTCAATTTACTAGCCCAATTCTTTCTAGTTTTATTAACGGTCTTTTGCAAGATAGATTTAATCTCTCTATTTGATAATTCTACTTGACCACTAGTTTGAGGATGATAAGCGGAAGCAATTCTATGATTAATACCATACTTAGCAAGAGTTTTTCTAAAACCTCCATGAATAAAATGAGAACCTCCATCAGTCATAATATATCTAGGCACTCCAAATCTAGGAAAAATAATATCTAAAAGCATTCTTAAAGAGGTCTCACCATCAGCACTTTTTGTAGGTATAGCTTCCACCCATTTAGTAACATAATCAACAGCAACAAGTATGTGAGTGTTACCTTCTGAAGACGGAAAAGGTCCCATGAAGTCAAATCCCCAACAATCAAACGGTTCAATAACAAGAGTATAATTCATTGGCATTTCATTACGTCTGGAGATATTACCAACCCTTTGGCATTCATCACAAGATAAAATAAACTTTCTCGCATCTTTGAAGAGAGTTGGCCAATAAAAACCTGATTGTAGAACCTTTTGCGCGGTTCTTTCTCCGGCGTGATGTCCTCCATAAGCACTACCATGACATTTACTCAATATCTCCTGTTGTTCATATTCGGGAACACATCTTCGCATAATACCATCCACTCCTTCTTTATATAAGTGTGGGTCATCCCAAAAATAATGCCTCAAATCATAAAAGAATTTCCTCCTTTGCTGCTGAAAAGGTTGGAGGCAAGTACTTGGAAACAATAAAGTTAGCATAATCAGCATACCAAGGACTGTCTCGCGAGCTCACCTTTATTACAGCCAATTGTTCATTTGGAAAACTATCATTAACAGGAACAGGATCATAAGCAATATTTTCTAATCTAGACAAATTATCAGCAACAGGATTATCAGCACCTTTCCTATCTACAATATGTAAATCAAATTCTTGCAAAAGAAGTACCCATCTAATAAGCCTCGGCTTAGCATCTTTCTTTGTCATAAGGTATCTAATTGCAGCATGATCAGTATGAATAGTAACTTTTGAATCAACAATATAAGGTCTAAATTTATCACAAGCAAAGACTACAGCTAATAATTCTTTTTCAGTTGTAGCATAATTTCTTTGAGCAGCATCAAGAGTTTTACTAGCATAATGAATAACATTCAGTTTTTTATCTACTCGCTGTCCAAGAACAGCGCCTACAGCAAAATCACTAGCATCACACATAATTTCAAATGGTAAGTTCCAATCAGGAGGTTCAACTATAGGAGCAGTTGTTAAGGCTTTCTTAAGAGTTTCAAAAGCTTCCTTACAATCATCATCAAAAACAAAAGGTACGTCTTTTTGAAGAAGATTAGTAAGAGGCTTTGAAATCTTGGAGAAATCTTTAATAAATCTCCTATAAAACCCAGCATGACCAAGAACACTACGAATACCTTTAACATCCCTCGGATAGGGCATCTTCTCAATTGCTTCAACTTTAGCTCTATCAACTTCAATACCTCTCTCAGAAATTTTATGTCCCAATACAATTCCTTCATTAACCATAAAGTGGCATTTCTCCCAATTAAGAACAAGGTTAGTTTCTTCACATCTCTGCAAAACTTTATCAAGGTTTCGCAAGCAGCTATCAAAAGAATTCCCATAAACGGAAAAATCATCCATGAATACCTCTACAATACTTTCACAAAAACCATGAAAAATAGCAGACATGCATCTTTGAAAAGTAGCAGGAGCATTACATAAACCAAAAGGCATGCGTCTATAAGCATAAGTTCCATAGGGACAAGTAAAAGTGGTTTTCTCTTGATCTTTAGCTTTAACAGCAATTTGTGAAAACCCAGAATAACCATCAAGAAAACAAAAATGAGTATTTTTAGACAATCTTTCTAACATTTGATCAATAAATGGTAAAGGGTAATGATCTTTCTTAGTAACTTTATTAACTTTTCGAAAATCAATGCACATTCTATACCCTACAACTACTCTTTGAGGGATGAGCTCATCATTATCATTAGGCACAACAGTCATTCCTCCTTTCTTGGGAACGCAATGCACAGGACTAACCCATCTACTATCAGCAATAGGATATATAATACCAGCTTCAAGAAGTCTTAATACCTCATTCCTTACCACTTCCTTCATCTTCGGAATTAGACGACGCTGATGTTCAACAACAGGCTTCGCATCATCTTCCATATTAATAGCATGTTGGCAAATAGAAGGAGAAATCCCTTTCAAATCATCAAGAGTATAGCCAATAGCTCCTCGGTGCTTCTTCAATATTTCCAATAACCTTTCTTCCTCAATCTCTGAAAGCTTAGAACTAATAATAACAGGATATATTTTCTTATCATCAATATGAGCATATTTAAGATTATCAGGCAAAGGCTTTAAATCAAAAACAGGATCTTCCTTTGGTGAAGGTGTTGTACCCAAATCTTCCACCGGTAAATCATGCTTGAGAATAGGTTGGTGAAGAAAAATTTCCTCAAGCTCATCTCTTTCTTTCCTAAAAACTTCACTCTCGCTATCCTCCAAATGTTGCTGCAAAGGATTATTAGGAACAAGAACAATAGATGCACATTGCTCCATTTTAAGATCATTACTAGGCAAGTCAGCTTTATAAGGAGTTTTAGTAAATTTAGAGAAGTTAAACTCATAAGATTCACCAGCAAATTTAGTCAAAATTTTCTCTTTCTTGCAATCTATAATAGCTCCACAAGTATTTAGAAAAGGTCTACCAAAAATAATAGGACAATAATCGCTAGCAGCAGAACCAAGTACCAAAAAGTCAGCAGGATATTTAATCTTACCGCATAAAACTTCCACATCTCGAACAATACCAATTGGAGAAATAGTTTCTCTATTAGCCAGCTGAATAACCACATCAATATCTTCAAGTTCACAAGAATCAATTTCGTGCATAATCTCCGTGTAAAGCTCATACGGAATAGCACTAACACTTGCACCAATATCACATAATCCATAATAGCAATGATCACCAATTCTAACAGATAGCATAGGAACACTAGCTTGTTTGGGTTTATTAGGATGTGAAACAATATTAGAAGCATCTTCACGAAAATAATATGACCATCCTCCACATTTTCAGTCACAAGATCTTTAATTATTGCAACAGCAGGTTCAACTTTTATTTGCTCTTCAGGTTCTACAGGTTTCTTTTCACTTTTATGAACCGCACTATTTATAACAGAGTACTCCTTCATTTTAGCAGGGAAAGGAGTTTTTTCAATATAAGCTTCAGGAATAACATTATCAGCAGTTTCAACTACAACGCATTTATTAATAGATGAATCAATTTTATCTTTATACGGTTCATGATACTTATCAAAATTCTTCTTTGGCAATTCATAATGAGAGGCAAAAGCTTTATAAAGATTTACAGCAACTTGAGAATCAAGACCATATGTAGCACTCATATTACGAAATTTATCAGTATCCATAAAAGCTTCAATGCATTTATAATCATAAATTATACCCGATTCTCTATCCTTGTCGTTCTCCCAACCTTCAGTATTTTCTTGGATTCGATCAAGAAGGTCCCTTTTAAACTCTTCTTTGTTGCGTGTAAATGATCCAGAACAAGAAGTATCCAGCAAGGTCTTGTCTTGAAAAGAAAGTCTTGCATAGAAATTATCAATAATAACATTACCAGGAAGCTCATGAATGGGGCATTTGAGCATTAAAGACTTCAATCTCCCCAAGCTTGGGCAATACTCTCTCCATCATGAGGCCAAAAATTATATATGTGATTCCGATCCTTGTGAATTTCACTTGGAGGATAGAACTTAGAATAAAACCGGGGCACAATATCATTCCATTCAAGAGAATCCCCATTATCCAGTAATTTATACCAATGCGCCGCTTTACCAGACAGCGATAAAGAGAACAATTTCTTCCTCACTTCATCCATAGCAATACCTGCACATTTGAATAACCCGCATAATTCATGCAAAAACAGTAAATGATCACCAGGATGGACAGTTCCATCCCCTTCATAGCGGTTATCCATAACACGTTCAATAATTTTCGTAGGTATTTTATATGGTATCACTTCCTCACCTGGCGCCTCATCCACTACCGTTGAAGTAGTAGTAGATTTCCCAAATAAAAATTGAAGAGAAGATCTCTCCATGATGACTTATAGCAGCAGGCAGAAATAAAATCAGCACAACAGTAAAGGTTTTCCTTACCAATTCCACTTACCAATAGCGCTTCACTCCCCGGCAACGGCGCCAGAAAATAGTCTTGATGACCCACAAGTATAGTGGGTGTATCGTAGTATCTTCGATAAGTAAGAATGTCGATCCCAACGAGGAGCAGAAGGTGTTGACAAGCAGTTTCGATGAAGGATTCACTGTAAATGTTCATGATAAGTATTCAGGGGCTTTGATGTAACATTGAATAAAGTACGAGTAAGTAAAGTGCGAGAGTAACAATTTCAGCGAGTGGCCCAATCCTTTTTAGCACAAAGGACAAGCCGGTTTGTTTACTTATAATGACCAAACGTTCGAGGACACACGGGATTTTAGTCTAGTGCTTTCGCTACATACGGCTAAATAATCTTCATTGTTATGATAAGTGTTGTGTGGGTGAACCTATGCTAATGTACCGCCCTTCCTAGGACTAATACATACTTGTGATTATACCCCTTGCAAGCATCCGCAACTACAAGAAAGTAATTAAGAATAAATCTAACCACAGCCTTAAACTCTGAGATCCTGCGATCCCTCCTGCATCGATATACCAACGGGGGTTTAGGTTTCTGTCACTCCGGCAACCCCGCAATTAGCAAACGAATACAAGATGCATTCCCCTAGGCCCATAAATGGTGAAGTGTCATGTAGTCGACGTTCACATGACACCACTAGAAGAATAACACCACAACTTAAATATCACACCATTGAATATTACTCAACCATAGTTCACTACTAACATTTAGACTTCACCCATGTCCTCAAGAACTAAACGAACTACTCACGAGACATCATATGGAACATGATCAGAGGTGATATGATGATGAATAACAATCTGAACATAAACTTGGTTCAATGGTTTCACTCAATAGCATCAACAACAAGTATGAATAGATACCGGGAGAGTTTCCCCTATCAAACAATCAAGATCAAACCCAAATTGCTACGGCGATGACGAGGTGCTGCGGAGGAGATGGCGGTGATGATGGTGGAGATGATGATGATGGTGATGGAGATGATGTCCAGCTCGATGACGGTGACGATGGCGTCGATTTCCCTTCCCAGAGGGAATTTCCCGGATTCCTGCCCGCGGAGAGCTCTTTCTCTCTGGTGTTCTCCGCCCCGCAGAGGCGGCTGTAACTCTCCGTGAGGTACCCTCTGTGGCTTAGGTCTTCGGGACGAGGGTTTCGCGAAGAAAAGGAGGCGAAAGGGGTCGTGGGCCCCCAAACCACATGGCGGCGCGGCCAGGGCATGGGCCGCGCCGCCCTAGGGTGTGGGCCCACCCTGGTCCTCCTGCCCCTCCTTCTGGCTTCCTTCGTCATCTTGAAAAATAGGATTTTTGGTATAATTTCCTCCCACAGTTGATCTTCCGAAATATTGTATTCTGACGGTGCTTTTTCCAGCAGAATCCTGGCTCTGGTGCTTGATCCTCCAATAATGATGAAACATGCAAAATAGATGAAATAACATAAGTATTGTGTCCCAATATGAAATATATCAATGAATAACAGCAAATTATGATATAAAATAGTGATGCAAATTGGACGTATCATGAATCTTTGAAACTTTGGGATTTCGTCGAAGGGGGAGAAGGAATAACTCTTATTGATAACTCTGTTATAAACCCTAAGGGAATAGCTGCAGGTGTGCATACAACCATTCTTGGAAGAACAATATCCATTGATTATCTTGTTATTGAATGTGTAGGAACAGGACAAATCACACTTGGAAGATCCCTGCTGAAACTATTGGGAGCAGTCATAGATATGGGAGAAGGCACCATGAAATTCACCTCTACACCAGGGGGAAGACATATATTCCCTAAAGAAAAGGGTAAGAAAAAGAACAAGAAAGGTAAAGGCAAAGCCCAAGGTAAGGTTGATACACCATCTCTTGATAATACTTGATACACACTTTCTGCGCCTGAAAGGCGTTAAAGAAAAGCGCTTATGGGAGACAACCCATGTTTTTACTACAGTAATTTTGTTTTATATTTGAGTCTTGGAAGTTGTTTACTACTGTAGCAACCTCTCCTTATCTTAGTTTTATTGCATTTTTGTGCCAAGTAAAGTCTCTAATAAAAGTATGATACTAGATTTGGATTACTGCGTAGAAACAGTTTTCTTTGCTGTCACGAATCTGGGTCTAATTCTCTGTAGGAAACTCAGAAAATTATGCCAATTTACGTGAGTGATCCTCAGATATGTACGCAACTTTCATTAGTTTTAAGTTTTTTCATCTGAGCAAGTCTGGTGCCTGTTAGAAATTCGTCTTTACGAACTGTTCTGTTTTGACAGATTCTGCCTTTTATTTTGCATTGCCTGTTTTGTCATGCTTGATGGATTTCTTTGTTCCATTGACTTTCAGTAGCTTTGTGCAATGTCCAGAAGTATAAAGAATGATTGTGTCACCTCTGAATATGTGAATTTTAATTGTGCACTAACCCTCTAATGAGTTTCTTTGAGTTTGGTGTGGAGGAAGTTTTCAAGGATCAAGAGAGGAGGATGATATACACTATGATCAAGGAGAGTGAAAGCTCTAAGCTTGGGGATGCCCCGGTGGTTCACCCCTGCATATATCAAGAAGACTCAAGCGTCTAAGCTTGGGGATGCCCATCCCCTTCTTCATCGACAATCTTATCAGGTTCCTCCCTGAAACTATATTTTTATTCGTCACATCTTATGTACTTTGCTTGGAGCGTCTTTGTTTTTGTTTTGTTTGAATAAAATGGATCCTAGCATTCATTGTGTGGGAGAGAGACACGCTCCGCTGTTGCATATGGACAAATATGTCCTTAGCTTTACTCATAGTATTCATGGCGAAAGTTTCTTCTTCGTTAAATTGTTATATGGTTGGAATTGGAAAATGATATATGTGGTAATTGGTATAACATCTTGGATAATGTGATACTTGGCAATTGTTGTCCTCATGTTTAAGCTCTTGCATCATATACTTTGCACCCATTAATGAAGAAATACATAGAGCATGCTAAAATCTGATTTGCATGTTTGGTTTCTCTATGGTCTAGATAATTTCTAGTATTGAGTTTGAACAACAAGGGAGACGGTATAGAGTCTTATAATGTTTACAATATGTCTTTTATGTGAGTTTTGCTGTACCGCTTCATCCTTGTGTTTGTTTCAAATAACCTTGCTAGCCTAAACCTTGTATCGAGAGGGAATACTTCTCATGCATCCAAAATCCTTGAGCCAACCACTATGCCATTTGTGTCCACCATACCTACCTACCACATGGTATTTCTCCGCCATTCCAAAGTAAATTGCTTGAGTGCTACCTTAAAATTTCTATTCTTTATCTTTACAATATATAGCTCATGGGACAAATAGCTTAAAAACTATTGTGGTATTGAATATGTACTTATGAACTTTATCTCTTATTAAGTTGCTTGTTGTGCGATAACCATGTTTCTGGGGACACCATCAACTACTCTTTGTTGAATATCATGTGAGTTGCTATGCATGTTCGTCTTGTCTGAAGTAAGAGTGATTTATCATGATCAAATGGTTTGAGTATGCATATTGTTAGAGAAGAACATTGGGCCGCTAACTAAAGCCATGATCCATGGTGGAAGTTTCAGTTTGGACAACAAACCTCAATCTCTTATGAGAATATTATCTATTGTTGAATGCTTATGCATTAAAGAGGAGTCCATTATCTGTTGTCTATGTTGTCCCGGTATGGATGTCTAAGTTGAGAATAACCAAAAGCGAGAAATCCAATGCGAGCTTTCTCCTTAGACCTTTGTACAGGCGGCATAGAGGTACCCCTTTGTGACACTTGGTTGAAACATGTGCTATGCTATGATAATCCATGTAAATCCAAGCTAATTAGGACAAGGTGCGGGCACTATTACTATACTATGCATGAGGCTTGCAACTTATAAGATATAACTTACATAACTCATATGCTTTATTACTACCGTTGACAAAATTGTTTCTTGTTTTCAAAATAAAAGCTCTAGCACAAATATAGCAATCGATGCTTTCCTCTTTGAAGGACCATTCTTTTACTTTTATGTTGAGTCAGTTCACCTATTTCTCTCCACCTTAAGAAACAAACACTTGTGTGAACTGTGCATTGATTCCTACATACTTGCATATTGCACTTGTTATATTACTTTACATTGACAATATCCATGAGATATACATGTTACAAGTTGAAAGCAACCGCTGAAACTTAATCTTCCTTTGTGTTGTTTCAATGCTTTCTACTTTGAATTATTGCTTTATGAGTTAACTCTTATGCAAGACTTATTGATGCTTGTCTTTAAGTACTATTCATGAAAAGTCTTTGCTTTATGATTCAGTTGTTTACTCATGTCATTTACCATTGTTTTGATCGCTGCATTCATTACATGTGCTTACAATAGTATGATCAAGATTATGTTGGTAGCATTGTCACTTAAGAAATTATCTTTGTTATCGTTTACCTACTCGGGACGAGTAGGAACTAAGCTTGGGGATGCTTGATACGTCTCAAACGTATCTATAATTTCTTATGTTCCATGCTACTTTTATGATGATACTCACATGTTTTATACACATTATATGTCATTATTATGCATTTTCCGCACTAACCTATTAACGAGATGCCGAAGAGCCAGTTGTTGTTTTCTGCTGTTTTTGGTTTCGAAATCCTAGTAAGGAAATATTCTCAATTGGACGAAATCAAAACCCAGGTTCCTATTTTCGACGAAGCTTCGTAAGACCGAAGAGTCAACAAAGTGGGGCCACGAGGCGGCCACACACCAGGGCGGCGCGGCCCAGGCCCTGGCTGCGCCGGCCTGTGGTGTGGGCCCCTCGGGCGGCCCCCTGACCTATCTCCTCCGCCTACTTATAGCCTCCGTCGCGAAACCCCCAGTACCGAGAGCCACGATACGAGAAAACATACTGAGACGCCGCCGCCGCCAATCCCATCTCGGGGATTCTGGAGATCGCCTCCGGCACCCTGGGGAATCATCTCCCGAGGACTCTACACCGCCATGGTCGCCTCCGGATTGATGTGTGAGTAGTTCACCCCTGGACTATGGGTCCATAGCAGTAGCTAGATGGTTGTCTTCTCCTCATTGTGCTATCATTGTCGATCTTGTGAGCTGCCTATCGTGATCAAGATCATCTATCTGTAATGCTACATGTGTGTTTGTTGGGATCCGATGAATAGAGAATACTATGTTATGTTGATTATCAATCTATGTGTTGTTTATGATCTTGCATGCTCTCCGTTGCTAGTAGAGGCTCGGCCAAGTCATTGCTTGTAACTCCAAGAGGGAGTATTTATGCTCGATAGTGGGTTCATGCCTCCATTAAATCTGGGACAGTGACAAGTTCTAAGGTTGTGGATGTGCTGTTGTTACTAGGGATAAAACATTGATGCTATGTTCGAGGATATAGTTATTGATTACATTACGCACCATACTTAATGCAATTGTCTGTTGTTTACAACTTAATACCTAAGGGGTTCGGATGATAACCTGAAAGTGGACTTTTTAGGCATAGATGCATGCCGGATAGCGGTCTATGTACTTTGTCGTAATGCCCAATTAAATCTCACAATACTCATCATGTCATGTATGTGCATTGTCATGCCCTCTTTATTTGTCAATTGCCCAACTGTAATTTGTTTACCCAATATGCTATTTCTTATGGGAGAGACACCTCTAGTGAACTGTGGACCCCGGTCCATTCTTTACATCGAATACAATCTACTGCAATACTTGTTTTACTGTTTCTGCAAACAATCATCATCCACACTATACATCTAATCCTTTGTTACATCAAGCCGGTGAGATTGACAACCTCACTGTTTCGTTGGGGCAAAGTACTTTGGTTGTGTTGTGCAGGTTCCACGTTGGCGCCGGAATCCCTGGTGTTGCGCCGCACTACACTCCGTCACCAACAACCTTCAACGTGCTTCTTGGCTCCTACAGTTCGATAAACCTTGGTTTCTTACGGGAAAACTTGCTGCTGTACACATCATACCTTCCTCTTGGGGTTCCCAACGGACGAGTGCTTTACCGTCACAAGGAAGCTACTACGCCCACGTCAACTTTCGGCGACCCCATTTTGTTGGGGAGTATATGGCGTGGAGTATTGGTGTTGGATTCCTTCTTCGCCGAGGAAGTCATCCAAGGTGTAGTTCTTGAACTCCGTTCCATTGTCGCTCCTTATTGCGAGGATCTTGGTGTCGTACTTGCGTTGAACTTGATTGGCAAACTCCATCATGGTCCATTGAGTCTCACTCTTGTACTTCAAGAAGAATACCCAACAATAGCGTGAATAGTCATCAACAATGACGAGGCAATACTTCTTTCCTTGTGAGAGCTCCATGCATTTTCCTTGTACGCAAGCACTACAAACATGATCTTTGTAAAAGGAAACATCTTCTTTTAGTCCGAGAATGTGGCCACCCTTGTGGAGACTTTGCAAAGTCCTCATGTTGACATGGGCTAGTCGGTGATGCCATAACCAACCCTTGTCACGTTTGGCGAATAGGCAAAGAGTGGAAGATGTTGTCTTTCCGGAGAAATCAACAACATACAATCCATTCTCTACATATCCAACAAAAGCTACACGGAGTGTCTTGCTCCACAAGAGGACCACCATATGTTCATCAAAGAAAGTACATAGACCCATACGAGCAATTTGATGAACGGAAAGTAAATTGTAACCAAGGGTCTCGACAAGGAGGACATTCACAAGTGAGATGTCGGGTGTTACCACCACCTTGCCAAGACCCAATACCTTAGAGCACGTGTTGTCGCCATATGATACGGTAGAGTGAGAAGGCTCGAGGTCGACAACAATATTCTTGCTTCCGGTCATATGACTTGTGGCTCCACTATCAACCACCCACTTAGCGCCACCGGAAGCATAGTCCTACAAGGAATCAAGTCTTGGATTTAGGTACCCATTTTTCAATGGGTCCTATCATGTTAGTAACAAGGGGTTTGGGAACCCAAATAGTCCAATCAACATTGTCCTCTTGAGGACCAATAAAGCGAGCACGAATATGTCCATAGTAATCAACAAAAAGAACATGAGAAGGATTGTTAGAGCCGGCGAAACCCTTCGAGGCGGAGTTGGGTACTCCATCCCTTCTTGAGCTAGCATCGCTCTCCTCATGGTTGATCTCCATGTTCTCCTTGTTCTTCTTCTTCTTGGTCCTCTTATTCCTCTTCCTCTTTGGCTTGGTAGCCACTCCTCCTTCATTGCAAGAGCCCTCTTTGGCTCCATCTTTGGCTTCAATGACTCCTTCCAAGTACTTGGCTTGAGCTTGGAGTCTATCAATTTGGTCTTCAAACGATTGACTTCATCTTCATGCTCCGGGTGAGGGTGACAAATATCAAACACTTGGACTTCCTTTGCCTTGTTCACCCGAAAGTGCTCCATCAAAGCTTCTTCTTGGAGAGCGTTCATCTTCATGAGTATACGCTTGTCACTCTCCATCTTGGCAATGTCACATTCATGAGTGCAACATGCACGGTCCTTGCTCAAAGGAAAATACTCCTTCAATGCTTCCTCTTGCATGGAATTGACCTCCATGAGTTTGGCTTCGCTCCTCTTCAAGGCGGCTATTTCTTCCTCATGATCACAACAAGTGACCTTCTCTTTGCTCATGCGGAGGCATTCCACCAAAGACTCTTCTTGCATGCTACTCAAACTCAATAGCTTGGCCTTGGTGGTCTCAAGAGTGGCAATTTCTTCTTCATGATTGCAACATGAGGTCTTCTCCTTGCACAAGCGGTAATACTCATCCAAGGCTTCTTCTTGAAGAGCATTGACCTCCAAGAGAAGAGCATTGTGCTTCCTCAAGGAAGCAACTTGATCAACAAGCTCGTCATGGCAAGAGTTGGGGTCTTCCTCATCTTTCTCCTTGTTGGCTTCCTCGAGAGAGAGCATCTTCTTCTTGAGCTCACCCATCAAACCAAGAGCATGGTCTCGGTCCTTGGTGAGTTGGGAGATAATAGCCTTGTTGGAGTCTTCAAGGATGATGACACTAGCTTCAAGAGACATGCGCAAATTTTGTTCTTCTTCAAGCGCTTGATTGAGAGAGGCAATCTCATTTGCCGCCTCCCTTTCAAGCCTCTCCTTCTCCTCTATAAGGTCTTGTGCCGCACCAAGTTGGGCCAAGAGAGCCCCAACATGAGTCTTGGTATCCCCTTGCATGTTAGTGAGAAAAGAATCCAAACCCATAATCTCACGCTTAATGGTGAGACTAGTGGCATCATCAATATATAAAGCATTAGTTGAAGATGAGAGTTTGGAAGGGGGTTCTACCTCCGTGGATACCTTTGCCATAAGGCAATGAGCATTGTTGGTGACGAGGTTCTCATTAGGAGAGTCGAAGAGGGAGATAGAGGGAGTGGTAATGGCGATGGCGGCCACTCCCTCTCCTTCCTTGTTGGAGCTCTTGTCCTCATGTTCTTCATCCTCATCGGAGGAGTACTCTTCTCGAATGATGAAGGCTCTAGGCTTCTTGGTGAAGGAGACCTTGTCGTCATCGGGCTTGGAGGAGAACTTGGAGAATCCTTTGGAGAGTGACTTGAACTTTTCCTTGCGGACAAGCCTTCCACCATTATCTTCTCTTCTCTCAAAGATACAATCCGCGACAAACTGATTCTTGTCGCCGCAATTGTAGCATGTTCTCCCCCTTTGCCCCTCCCTTGGGCTCTTGGAGAAGCTTCTTGGAGAATCACGTGATCTTCTTGGTCTTGTGCTTCGGGACTTGTTTCCCTCCCAAAATTTCTTGGCGGTGAGAGCCATGTGCTCATGATAGTTGGTCTTGAGATCATCCGGTCCCCACTCAATGGGATCCTCATCGCTTTCACTAGCCTCATGTACCTTCATCTTCAATGCAAGGTTGGGCTTGCGGGTGTTGTGGGCGCGAGCAACAAGATCCTCCGCATTCTTCTTGGAGATGTCCAAAGCGATGACTTCGCTAAGAACTTCATCGGATGTCATAGCACGGAAGGAGGCGTTTTGGCGGATGGCCGTCAACTTCACTTCCTCATAAGGGAGGAGAGCGTTGTAGAACTTGCGCTTGATCCAATGGTCATCCACAAACGTTGCTCCAAGATCTTGCATTTGTACGGCGAGAGCGATGAGGCGCCGATACATTTCTTCGGGGGTCTCTCCTTCATTCATGACGAAGTTGTCGGCCATGTTGTTCACTTCATCAAAACGAGAGCTTTGGATGCTCTCATTTCCGAGGAAGAGCTTGTCGAGTTTATCCCATGCTTCCTTGGCGGTCTTGAGCGAGCGGATATGAGCGCGGTCCTTGGGCGTGACGGCCATGTGAATCATGTTGATGGCGGTGGCGTTGAGTTGTTCATCCACAACTTCTCTTCTTGTCAAGCTCTTTGGGTCTCGTGGTGAGTAGCCCTCCTCGATGATATGCCAAAGCTCGGTAGATGCGCTGCGCACATGAGAACGCATTAAGAATTGCCAATTTTCAAAGCTATTTGATTCAAGTAACGGTGGTGAACCATGCGACAAGATATGTGGCATAGGTATTGGAACGTTTATGGTGTAATCACTTGGTGGTGGCACCGCATGATTACCCCCTAGACGTTCCGCAACCGGTGTCTCATCCTTCCCCTTTGTTGAAGTGCCGGTCTCCCCAAGCCCTTCCTTTTGTGGATCTTTTGTCGATTGCGCGACAAAATCAACAAGAGGAAATTGGTTAACTTTTGGTGGGGGATCCTCGGCACTTGCCTTCATCATCATTACCTTCATTTGGTTAACGATGGATGACTCCAATTTCTTGAGGTCATCCAACATAGCCGTTGTGCTATCGACGGGAGATGATGGAGCGGGTGGCTCAAGGGAAGGTGACCCATTCACAACCGTCTCTTGTTCGGCCATTTCTTAGGCGGTAAAGCCCGAGCAAGAAAACCTCGCTCTGATACCAATTGAATGGATCGTAGCGAACAAGAGGGGGGGTGAATGGACGCTACGTCAAGTTTTAGTATTTTTCAATTTTAGCGGTGCGGAAGGTAAAGGTGATAGCTTTAGCAATGGCGGTGTTCCTACAATGATCCTAGACAAGTGCAACAAGCAAAGGAATCAAACAAGATAGTAAGAGTAAGGAGCGGGACAACCGGATGGCGCGGAGACGAGGCGAGGTTTGTTTCCCGCAGTTCCTCTCACAAAAGAGAGTACATCTGCGTTGAGGAGGTGCTAGCCTCACACAAGAGGCTAGACGGCCACACCACGAAGGAAGGCCTCACCTTCTTCCTCAAGAGAGCTCCACAAAGGGGCTCCCCCTTCTCCACTATGGCACCGGTCGAGGCGGTGATTCCTTCACAAGGTTGGGGCGAGCTCCACAACACAAGGAGGCTCCCAACACCCTATGGAGCTAGTACAACACCAAGCTAGCCTTCATAGGTGCACTTTCTCCAAGATCCCACCATAGGAACCCTAACACCAAGATCCACTAAGGAATAGCAAGTATTGGTGAAATCTCTCTTGGTAGAACTGTAGATCGGGGTCCCCTCCACCACTCCTCAAAATTTGGGCAAGATTGGTTGGATGGTTGGGGAGATCCTCAAGGTTTAAGCTCAACAACAATGGAGGAGAGAGAGAGGAGAGATAAAAACGAGTTGGGGAAGAAGGGCCCTTTAAATAGGCTCTTCCAAATCCAACCGTTATGTCCAAATTTTGCCTAAGCGGTACTACCGCTTTGGGTAAGCGGTACTACCGCTCTGAGTTCGAAATCCCACAGATCTTGTCCACGGGGACACGGAGCGGTACTACGCTGCGGTGCCTCGAGGTACCGCAATAGGGTCCAAACCTTACTGGACTCAAAGCGGTACCAGAGCGGTACCGAAACGGTACTACCGTAACTAGTTACGGTACCGTGAGCGGTACCGTGGGCGGTACTACCGCTTGCAAGCGGTACTACCGCCCCAGGTACTGTGGAGGTACCGTGACTCGTACTGGGGCAAATCGAGCGCAGAACTATAGAGCGGTACCGTGGGCGGTCCCAGTAGGGGTAGCGGTACTACCGCTACTGGTACCGGTAGTACCGGCCTGACAAAAACTGTTTTTCTCCTCTTTTTCTCTCCAACCATGTCACCTCGCGATACACACACAAAACTAGAAAACCTATAAGCTACGCTTCAGTCCTCCGATCTTGACGTGTCCAGCGAGGTCACCGTGCACTTGCAAATCTAACAAAGATACTCAAAGCACACGGTGAGATTATTCAAGTGTTGTCATCAAACACAGAAAACGGGGTTTAGACTTTGCTCTTTCAGCGGACCGCCCTCTGAGGAAGGAGCTGGACCCATGCAGGTTGAAGCTACGGAGACACGCCTCGGATCAGCAAGAGGTTGCGGAGACAGCGAAGCCCCGGATCAGCAAGAGGATGCCAGAGGAAAAGAGGAGTCAATCCTAGGCAATCTTAGCCCAAAGTTCAAACGATGTGAAGGAGAACAACAAAGCTATGGAATTGGAAGATGAGGAGGCAGCATTCCGGAAGAGGCCTAAAAAATAGGAAGTTGGGCTAGAGCAACGCTGAGGACGAAGAAACTCCGACCGTAGGTTCCTAGGACCGTCCCTGAGACAAGGTTGAATGAAGTCAGAAACAAGAAAATTTTGGAAGCTCTTCAAGATTCTCTTCGGATCCGAGTTGAAGGAAGTCAGAGGAATGATGAATCTTGGAGAACTTCGGGGGCTACTGTTGTGGGTATACTTTATGGGTATATCAACGGCATGGCCTAGATCCAAGCCCGGGTGGCCCATAGATGGTGATGTGGCATGAGGCCCATCGGGTGGCCATTCTTGTACTGTGAAGGATGAAGTCCAACCAGGAGAAAGGAGCCGGATCTCAACCGACCTACAAAGGAGGCCGGATCCGTGAAGGCCCATGAAGTATCCGGATCCAGTACGGCCTTGAAGGAGGGCGGATCCTTGACGTACACAACAAGATATTGTACCGTAGTTAGGCAACTTGTATTCCGGCTAGGACTCTCCATGTAAACCCTAGATCCGTGCGCCTTTAAGCTGGATCCGGGAGCCCTAGAGGCACAACCACAACTCATTGTAACAACGCGAAAGCGCCCAGATAATTCCAGACAAGCAGCAGTACCTGTCTCGAGCAGGTGTTCCGAAGCTAGGTAAATCGCGTACCGTCCCGAGGACTCTCCGCCCTATGGCCCCTACTTCTTTTTCCCCTCGTGAGGGTCCCTCCTCCGAGGTATCGTCGAATAGGCAACGACAGCCGCCATCACCGACCCTAGCTCGGGAGGGTTCTGAAGCTCTTCCGGCACCCTGCCGGAGAGGGAGATCATCACCGGAGGCCTCTACATCTCCATGCCCGCCTCCGAAGTGATGCGTGAGTAGTTCATCTCTCGACTACGAGTCCATAGCAATAGCTAGATGGTTGTCTTCTCAATTTATGCTTCATGTTTAGATCTTGTGAGCTGCCTATCATGATCAAGATCATCTTTATGTAATGCTACATGTTGTGTTTGCTGGGATCCGATGAATATTGAATACTATGTTGAGATCCATTATATACTTGTCATATGTTATTTGTGATCTTGCATGCTCTCCATTGATAGTAGATGCTTTGGCCAAGTATATGCTTGTAACTCCAAGAGGGAGTATTTATTTCGATAGTGGGTTCATGCCTCTAGTAATCTGGAAGAGTGACAATAACTTCTAAGATTGTAGATGTGCTGTTGCTACTAGGGAGAAAACAATAATGTTTTGTCTAAGGATAATTCTATTGTTTACTTTACACACATTGCTTAATGCGATAATCTGTTGCTTGCATCTTAATACTGGAAGAGGTTCGGATGATAACGAAAGGTGGATTATTAGTCATAGACGGAGTTGGATTACGGTCTATGTATTATGTTGTAATGCCCAACGAATCTCATAGTAATAATTTTGTCATGTATGGTCTTTATTCTACCAATTGCCGAGCTGTAATTTGTTCACCCAACATGTTATTTATCTTTATGGAGAGACACCTCTAGTGAACTATGGGCCCCGGTCCATTCTTTTACACTGATAAAATCATCATGTTATGTTTACTTACTGCAAGCACCGTTCTCTTTAATTTCACTGCAAACAAACATCTATTTCCACACTATACAGTTAATCCTTTGTTTTCAACAAAACCAGTGGGATTGACAACCTCACGGTAAGTTGGGGCAAAGTAGTTTGGTTGTGTTGTGTGCAGGTTCCACGTTGTTGCTGACGTCGGTAGTGCGCTCTGCCATAAGTCAGCTAGCAACACCTTCTGAAGTCACGCCTTTCTCCTACTGGTCGATTAAACCTTGGTTTCTTACTGAGAGAAAACTTGCTATTGTGCTCACCATACCTTCCTCTTGGGGTTCCCCAACGGTGTGCAATCTCGCTCATCGTGGGCGCCAGGGGCCACACCACCCCTAGGCACGGCCAGGGGCCCGTGCCTAGGCATGGTGTGCCCTCCCTAGTGCACCTCTTCGTCTCTCCTTCGGACTCCGTCTTCGTGACAGAAAAATAGGAACTTCGACTTTTGTTTCGTCCAATTCCGAGAATATTTCCGAACAAATTTTCTGAAATACAAAAAAGCAGAAAACGGTAACTCGCACTGTGACATCTTCTTAATAGGTTAGTTCCAGAAAATGCATAAAAATGCCACGAAGTGTAAACAAAACATATATCAATTGATGTAAAACAAGCATGGATCATCAAAAATTATAGATATGTTTGCAACATATCAGGGTGAAAACCTAAAATCTATGATCGGGCGATGACGATGCTTGCGTATTGTTCCCTTCTTTGAGGCATGGATTTTGGAGAAGCTGAATTTCTGGTGTTGTCTTGGTGGTGTTAGTACGGTTACTAAAGAAATAGATCATTGTAGCGAGACATTTCTTTTATTGGAATTCTTCTTCTTTTTTGGGTTGTGTGCATTCATGATGCCGCTAGGGCAGTACATTGTTGCAGAGGCTGGGTGTAATTGATATCTTCACGATATTAATATATTTTCTTTGTCGAATCTATCTATTTATTATTATATACTAAAAAGCAATATGGGTTCAACACATCAAAATTTTAAGTTCAATTCACATGCAAAAAAAAAAACACTCAACTGGGCCATCTGTCCGGTTGTACAATGATACCGCATGAAAATAAGTATTGGACCATAGAAAACAGATACGCTCCATAAATATTTGTGTTGAGCTCATGGTCTAAGTTTTTTCCCCAAGTCTGCACGTGTTGATCTTCTGAGAGGTCATAATAAATAAAACTTATTGATCTCTTAAGCCTTACTACTATCAACGGAAGTGAACCGATATTTCTTTTCATTTTTGCACAACATATTTAGATATTGCCCTCACATTTGCGAGGACCACTATACTAGTTGTCCAATTAATAAACGAAAAACCAAACGAACCCCGTCATAACAACACATCAAACTAAGGGCGAACATATGAAGTAGTACAACATTATTGTCTTTTTTAGGAATTAACATTATTGTTTTAAGTTGGAAACAATGGAGTATATATGTAGTACAAGAAATGGTGGATATACAGTTTTCCGAAAAGGGGAAAAGGGTGAATATATACTTTATATACCTATATGTCATCCGATCTGTCAATGCTGGCACTGGTGGAAAAAGGGCCTGGTGCGGTTCGCAACTGCCATTAGTCGCGGTTGCGCAACCGCGACCAAAGTAGCGCGACTAAAGGCCCGTCCACGTGGGCCGCAGGCGAGCGCCAGGGCGGAGGACCTTTAGTCGCGGTTCTTCTGGCCAACCGCGACTAAAGGCCTCCGCAGGGTTTAGGGTTTAGCCCCCCTCCCCCTAAATCTGGTTTTTTTTTTTCCATATCTTTCACCCCCTTACTCTTACTAAATAGGTCCTTGCTCTATTGTTTTATTTCTTTTGGGTTTTAATTTTGAAGGAGTTTCACATATTCTACGGTACTACATACATGCATATGAATGTACAATTTCAAACAAATTTGAAATTAGAACCAAAAAGAATTCAAGAGGAATATACAATATATATTCAATATCGGATGACCATATACAATTTTGAACAAGTTTCCATCCATAATTTAGTGCATATTAAGTTCTACGTCCTCGTAATAGTGTTCTCCTCTAGGATCGATGACTTCCCTCGCCAACCATCCAGCTAGTTCCTCTTGAAGTGGTCGGAAGCGAGCTTCTGGACTAAGCGTCTTCCGGAGGTTATTCCTCATGATGTTGTTCTCACACTTCTGGTCCCGCTCATTGCAGTATCTCCGGATCCTCTCACAAACATAGTATCCACATAGATTGGTCCCCGGTGGCTGAATATCCCCAGTCGCAGCTTTGCCATTTTAAAATGTAGCTCTTTTTTGAATTCACCGACCTTTTGATCTACGAACCGTCTCCAAACCCTATGAGGCAAAGAAAATTAAATGAACAAGAGAGTTATTAATTAGTTACTTGATATTAGGAAATGATGAACGAAATAGGCCGATCGATATAGAGCGCAAATGAATGAAAATAATTACTTTTGCATCATTTTTCTCATGTCGGCCCAAAGCGTCGGATCCATATTCAGAGAGTCGTGGACGAGAACTGTGGAGGTGTGAAATTAAATTACCATCAGAATCCAGTGGAACCTGCGGACACGATACATGCACAATCATGCATAACTCATCGATTAGCCACATACCATGCATGGAGTAAACAAAAGAGAATGTGCTCAAGACAGAAACACTCACCCAAAATGGTAAGGAAATAGAATATCACTTTTGAGTTCCTGTTTTGTAAGAAACCGCCACAGGTCATCCTCCACGTCGGCGGGGTGGTTTTCTAACACATATGAATTAACGATTTGTGGGTCAATGAACCCAACATCATGGATGTTCCTTATTCGCATTTCCCGCTTCTTCATTCTGCATAATAGCGTACACAACAAGATAGTTAGGACAATATATATATATATATATATATATATATAGTGCAGGCAATGAACGAGATGGGGTAGAAATTAATAAATCACTTACAGAACGTAGCAACTGATGATAGATTTGTCGAGATCGCGCAGATTGAAAAGCTGGAACAATTCACTCGATGATGAATTTGTACATAGTAATGTTTGAAGTGATGCTCATATCTAACTTCCGCATAAATATAGTCTTTGGCGTTTTTAAGTTTTATGTAACCCTTGTACCAATTTAGCAGACCTTTCATTTGTCGAGGTAGATCCTCTTCCTGCGCAGGCTCGACGAGAGGGCCATTCTTCACATATGTAAATACTACGTCCTTCATTGGCGCCTCATCAAGGCCTAACAGTGCACGAAGAGTGATACCTAAGTCGGCCGCTTGTTCTCTGGCACTCGTTACAGTCAATCCATGTGTTGCCGCAGCTGCTATGATATCGGGGGCATCCGGACCGGCGGCTTGCACTATGAGCGGGGCGATCGATTGTTTACTTTGTTCCCCGAGCTGGGCAACTTCTTTCCCCTTAATTTTGTCTCGGCCTCCTCCAAGGCTTTCTTCTCCGCCAACTCTTGGTTCCTCTTGAACGCGAGTGCTTGCCTACGAAGTTCACGTAAATAGTCGTCAGGCAGATTCTTCGCGGCTTGGGACGGTGTGTTCAAAAATGACTTAGCCCACTGCTTTTGCTTGTCAGAAAATACTGGCTTGGGCTCGCCCTCTCTTTTCTTCTTGCAGTCCTCCTTCCATTTCTCATGCTGAGCAGCCACGGCCGCTGCATTTTCCTCGACACTAAGTTCCCAAGGCCTCGGGATGAGAGGCTTCAGTGATGGCTCTGGTATCTTTGTGGTTCTAGGTACATAAGGGTCCGGGTTAATAACCCAGGACTGCTTCTGCTTCTTCGCCGGAGGTGGATTGGGGGGCGTCTGATCACCCGCCGGACGAGGACTGGGGGCGGCGTCTGCTTACCCGCCGGAGGTGAATTGGGGCGGCGTCGGCTGACGTGAAGGAGGTGTAGGTGAAGCACCACCACCACCACCACCACCGCCACCACCGCCACCGCCACCGCCACCACCGTAGGGGGGTGGACTTGTTGGCGCCTCGCCTGGAAACTTGATAAACTTCTTCTGCCATAGAATGAACTGGCGCTTGACATCTCCAAGTCTTTTCGCCCCTTCAGGTGTAGCAATGTCAATGTCCAGGTCCTCAAACCCTTGGACTATCTCCTCCACCGTGACACGAGCATAGCCATCTTGAATGGGGTTGTTGTGGTGGAGTGCTCCAGGTGGTAAAGCACTGCCGATGGCTACCTTCATGGACATGTTCCCGATAGGATAATACAGATGACATGCTTTCATCTCCTTTATATCGTCCACGGGGTAGCGAGGAGGCTCCGGTGCAGTAATTTCGACCACCAGAGGCTCCGGTGCAGTAATTTCGATCGTCGGTGCACCAGCCGGTGAGGCCTCCGTGGAAGCCACGCTGCTTCTTCTCTGGCTTCCGAGATCCATTGGATGATCTTCATGCTGCGCCCGAGCTGCATCTCTTTCGGCTACTAGTACACTCACGGTTTTCTTCATCACATCCATTTCCGTTACCAACTTCACCACAACATCTGCATCCCGATCCATCTTTCTCTTAAGGCTTCTGTAACCGTACGGGTCATCGTTCGGGGAACCCTACTTTCCACGAAATGGGCCCCATGCCTCGTACACGTCCTCCGTGTTCAGGATTCCCGAGGGCTTTTGTCAGGGCGTCGTTCTCTCTGTTGAACTTGATCCCCTCTTGAGCATCCCTCATTGCCTCAATAAGCTTTTGGGTGGGTTTAATTATTTTGCCCTGATAAACACACTCCCCTGTCTCCGGGTTCAGCGATCCCCCATGCCCGTACCACCAGCTTTTGGCCCTTGGGTCCCATCCCTCCGTACCTGGACGGATTCCTCGCGTCCTCAGCTCGTTCTCCATCTTCTCCCACCTAGGCTACCAAAAGCGATACCCTCCTGGCCCCATAATATGATTGTACTCCTTCTTGGCAGCATTCTTCTTTTTTTTCGACATTTCAAGGAACTGCTCCGATTTCTTTTGCTTCACAAATTCTGGTCAATCATGTTGCAGTTTCTCATATTGTCCTTTGAAATCCGGAGTCTTGCCCTGCTTGACAAAGTCATGGGCTAGATTTTGCTTGTATTTCCGGAATGCGTTGGACATCTTAGAAAGAGAACTGTTTGACTAGCTTGCACCTCTCCTTGTTTTCCTGAATCTTGTTACCCTCCTCATCGTATTTGCGGTATTCCGGAGGTAGAACGAAATGTTCCATAAGCTTGTTGAAGCAATCTTTTTTGTTCTCTTATCGACAAAAGTGAAACCAAGACGTGCCTTCTTTGGCTCATTCCACTCCTGGATGGTGATCGAGACGTTGTCTCTAGCAACGGCTCCGCATTGGCTGATAAACTTGGTGGCGTTCTTGCTGGGCTCCAGCGGCCTGCCGGTTGCTTCCTCGACAACCTCGATGGTGCATGTTTCGTTTGGTTTCATCGTCTTGGTTGCGCCACGCTTTGACGACGTACTCGATTTTTTCGACGATCCGGCCGAGGGCTAAAATAAGAAAGAGAGTCGCGCGCGTTAGTACACACATATTTATTCAAATCAATTAGTTTGTATCACCAGAGGCTCAATGTATATATATACCTCGGCGCCGGAGGTGGTTGCTACTTCCAATTCAAGATCGTCGTTTATCGACGTTTCTTCGGCATCATCTTGCTGACGGCGCCCTTCATCTTCACCGTCCAGGTTCAGATAAGAAGATATATCATCTTCTTCTTGTCCGATCGGCACATATAGAATATCGCCTTTTATGATGCCGAACATATGGTCTTCAGCGTCCGGATCATAGTTGTCCAGAATCAGGTCAGCTCTATCGTCCGCCATATGTCAGTCCTGAAAACATGTAGTCAAAACAAATTAATTGTGTATATGCCAGCATTATCATATCTCTTCTACATATAAACAGAGAGGGCGACGAGCGGGAGGCGAGAGGGGCGACGCAGTGACCGCGTGACCGAGAGACCGGTGGCGGTGGCGCGATGGCGGTGCCGAGGACACATATATAACCCTCGCGGTGGCGGTGCCCCCTCCGTATACGCGTGGTGGTTAAGTTATTTTTGTTATTTTAAAAGTGACAAACTTTTGTTAAGTTATTTTAAAAGTGACCGAGAGACCGGTGGCGGTGGTGAAATAGCGGTGGCAAAAGGAGGGGGCGAGGAAGGGGTGGGAGAGGGTGTCGCGGAAGAGGGAGGCGAGGACGAGCGCGTTGGCGTTGGCGCGTTGACGGCGTTGGCGTTGGCGCGTTGAATAGAGGTAGCGTTGACGGCGTTACATTTTTATGAATAGAGGTAGCGTTGGCGCGTTGACGGCGTTGCACGTTGACGGCATCGCCGTTCAAATATAAAACAAAGTGAAATTTAAGTTCATTTTTATTAAGTCAAAATTTTAGTTCATTTTTTATTAAGTCAAAATTTTAGTTCATTTTTTATTTAGTCAATTTTTATTAAGTCAAAATTTTAGTTCATTTTTATTAAGTCAAATTTTTTAAGTTGTAGTTGTAGTTGTATTTTTACTAGTTTTTAATTAAAAAAACTTATAGTTACAAAGTAAAAAACAAAAAAACCAAAAAAAAATGGGCCAGGCGCCCCTTTCTCTCTTCATCTCTCTCGTTCGATCTCTCAGGGCAACGGCGGCGGCGAGACGGTAGCGCGGCGACGACTTCTGTGATACGGCGGCGGGCGACGGTACGGCGGCGCGGCGGCCCTGGCCAGGCGCCCCTGGCCCTCTCTCGTCCTCTCTAGCCCGGTGGCCGCCGCGCGCGACACGTGCGCGTCGACGGTGGCGGCGTGGTACGGTGGCGGCGCGCGGAAGTGAGATTTAAGAGGGGGGAGAGGCGCGCGGCGACGGACGACGGCGACGTACGGCGCGCGGCAGTGGGGCGTCGAGCGGCAGCGGGGCGTCGAGCGGCAGCGGAGGCGTCGAGAGGCAGCCTGACGGTTCGAGGAAGAAGGAGCGAGTGAACCGCTAGGCCGCCGCGATCGTTTATATAGAACAGGCCTTTAGTCACGGTTGGCCAACCGCGACTAAAGGTCATTTTCAAAATACTTTTCATTTTCAAAATCTTAAAAATACAAATAATATATCAAAAAATTCAGAAAATAAAACTAATTCATTTCAAAATCTGAAAAATACATATAATATATCAATAAATTCGGAAAATTAAAACTAATTCATTTAAAAATCTTAAAAATACAAATATTATATCAAAAAATTCAGAAAATTAAAACTAATTCATTTCTAAATGTTAAAAATACAAATAATATATGAAAAATTTTAGGAAAATAAAACTAATTCATTTAAAAATCTTAAAAATACAAATAATATATCAAAAAAATCAAAAAAATAAAACTAATTCAATTCAAATTCTTAAAAATACAAATAATATATCAAAAAAATCAGAAAAATAATATATCAAAAAATTCTTTCTTCCCGCCACTTTCTTCCCGCCACTTTCTTCCCGCCACTTTCTTCCCGCCACTTTCTTCCCGCCTCTTTCTTCCCGCCTCCTGTCTTCCTGCTCCCATTTTTCCCGCCATTTGTCACTACATATAGGTAGCCCCTTGCCAGCATTATCACATCTCTACAAATCTCTCATCACTCTCATGGCTTCCCACCCACTCTAACCTACCAGCATGTGGAGGAGCTTTGCGCCTCGAACTACCCTTGCCACCGGGCTACCGCGTCCCTGCCCGGTGGCATTCAAAAAGATGACCTTCTCTTCTTTGGTCAGAGCGTAGTGGCACGACCTTGAAACCGTTCCGGATGCCGGTCATCGGGTCTTTCAAACTTTGCTGGTCCTGCCGTGCTTCCTTTGTATCATTTGACTTCCCATACACGCCCAAGAAGCTTAGGATGTTCATGCAAATATTCTTCGTAACGTGCATCACGTCGATTGCAGAGCGGACTTCTAGGACTTTCCAATATTCTAGCTCCCCGAATATAGATTTCTTCTTCCACATGGCTGCGTGCTCCCTTCGGAACTGATTGTCCGCCAGGACCCTTTCCAAAGATGACTTTCAAATCCTTGACCATATCAAATAAGCGCCAGTGTGTTCCGCAGGCTTCGGCCGGTGATCTGCCTTGCCGTTGTAATGCTTGCCTTTCTTTCTTACTGGATGACCTTTCGGAAGAAATCGACGATGCCCAAGGTACACGTTCTTCTTACAATTTGGCAAATGTACACTTTCGGTCTCATGTAAGCGGTGCGTGCATGCATTGTATCCCTTATTTGACAGTCCCGAAAGGTTACTAAGAGCAGGCCAATCGTGGATGGTTACGAAAAGCAACGCTCGTAGGTCAAATTCCTCTTCTTTGTGCTCATCCCACACACGGACACCAGTCTGCCCCACAACTGTAAAAGTTCATCAACTAATGGCCTTAGGTACACATCGATGTCGTTGCCGGGTTGCTTCGGACCTTGGATGAGCACGGCATCATAATGAACTTCCGCTTCATGCACAACCAAGGAGGAAGGTTGTAGATGCATAGAGTCACGGGCCAGGTGCTATGGCTGGAGCTCTGCTCGCCAAAAGGATTCATGCCATCCGTACTTAGACCAAATCTTATGTTCCTTGCGTCAGCTGCAAAATCTTTGAACTCTCTGTCGATCTTTCTCCATTGCGTTCCATCTGCGGGGTGTCTCAACTCCCCGTCAGGCTTACGGTCTTCTTTGTGCCATCGCAACAACTTGGCATGCTCTTTGTTCTGAACAGACGTTTCAACCGTGGTATTATAGGAGCATACCACATCACCTTGGCGGGAACCCTCTTCATGGGTTTCTGGCCCTCAACATCGTCACCGGGGTCATCGCCTCTGATCTTATAATGCAATGCAGTGCATACAGGGCATTCATTCAAATTCTCGTATTCACCGCGGTAGAGGATGCAGTCGTTGATGCATGCATGTATCTTCGAACCTCTAAACCTAGAGGGCAGACAACCTTCTTTGCTTCGTACGTACTGGCGGGCAACTCGTTATTCTTTGGAAACATATTCTACAACATTTTCAGCAAGTTTTCAAATGCCGAGTCAGCTACACCTGCCTGTGCCTTCCATTTCAGCAAATCCAGTGTGCAGCCCAGCTTTTTCAGACCATCATCGCATCCGGGGTACAGCGCCTTCTGTGATCCTCTAACATGCGATCCAAATTCTCCCTCTCTTTTCAGTTTCGCAGCGTCTCCGTGCATCAGCAATGGTCCGACCAAGATCATCAGCGGGATCATCACATGCCTCTTCTTCACCTTCCCCTTCACCTTCCCCTTCACCTTCATCATCCTCCATGAAAGTATCACCGAAATGAGCAAGATAGCTTTCATCGATGAAATCATCCCTTCTTCATCTTCTTCCATTATAACCCCTCTTTCTCCATGCTTGCTCCAACCATTATAGCTTGGCATGAAACCGTGCCGAAGCAGGTGCATGTGAACATCTCTTGAGGAAGAGTAACCCTTCTGATTCTTACAGTTAACACATGGGCAGATAACAAAACCCCCTGCTTGTTCGCATTAGCCACTACGAGGAAATCTTTCAAACCCGTACTGAACTCGCCGGAGAGTCGGTTACCGTACATCCATTGTCGATTCATCCGCATTATTATAATATAAAATATATAATTAACCATCATGCATTTGTTAAACTAACTAGCTACAAACAATATAAATTAAACAATGAACTACACACATGCATATTTTATCAACGACACATCAAAGGTTCAAGTTGCTAACCGCGATCGAGGAGGAAAAAATAAATGAGAAAGCTCAAGTGTGGCTCCAACACTTCATATCATGTTTGTTTCATGCTCTTGGGGCATTTCATCAAACACCTTATGTGCATAAGAGGAACCAAAAGCAAACCTAACACCCACTTGTGAAGTTTGTGAAGAGAATGGCTCCAAATGGCTAAGTGTTGGCTGCTGGATGGGTATATATAGGGAGGGCTTTAGTCCCGGTTGGCTGGCAAGCGACTAAAGGCTTCACCTTTGTCGCGGTTGGCACGGCCAACCGCGACTCCCACGTGTCTGGCGGCCAGCGCCCGGGCCCTTTGGTCGCGGTTCGCCTCCCGAACGCGACTAAAGGTCCCATTAGTCGCAGTTCCTACAGCTTCGCGACTTATGGGGCTCCGGAAGCCTGTTTTTCTACCAGTGTGGCACACGGTTATATTCACGGCTACCGATCTCGAGAGCTCTCAAAGTCGACACGCCGGACCGAAATACGCCTTGGAGAGAAAGAAGCGAAGACAGAGAGCGGCGTTTGTCCCATGCATAGAAACACTAGGTTTGGTTCCGTGCCAATTCATTTTAGATTTCTGGAACTGAAAGCCTACAGCTTGGATCTCAAAGCACTAAAGGGCAAGTCCAACGGCACAAAGCTTGTGCAAGGGACAAGAGCATTTCTCCGCCGAGAGGAGGGGCGCGTTTGGTAGCCAGCATCAATTTGCTGCACCACTGTTGCGGTGGGAACGGTGGGAAGAATGCCACTGATCGCAGATGGGCCATGGACCATAAAAGCCACGTTGTTTGGTGGCCTGCACAGAGTTTTTTTGGCCCCGTGGAGATTTAGGCTCTGCCCGTTTGGTAGGTCGATTTTCAGGCCTAGTAGCAGCCCAGAATGGCGCCCTGTTGTTTGGTTGCAACCCATAATCTGCTTCTGCTTACCTCTTCCCTTCAGTGGTGAGGTTACCAGAAATCAACTTAGCACTGATCATAGAAGACACAACATTGTTCAAACATGGTCATAGTTCAGGACACAGTAGAGACGATCATAGTTCAACACATGACACGAACAACAACTAGACACGGACATGGTAGCAGCGACACAGAACCAGGTATGCTGCAGACATGATTTTCGAAGACGACACACCTGGTGGCATCGCCATGGTATAGGCACCTGGTCATCACCGCAGTGCAGGTGTGGTCGAAGATGACCACACTGTACTCGAAGGAGGACACCTTCTTGAACATGAGAAACTGGACTACCTGCAGCTGATGAGCGAGGGCGAAGCCCGCCCACCCGTGGTCGATGTATGCGCCATCGCCTACTCTCACCGTAGTCATCCTCCAGTTGCAGCCAGTGTTGATCTTCACGATGATGTTCGAAGGGTTTTCTCTGAACCACCTGATGAAATCTTGAGGGATCCAGAGCCGGTTGAAGGCGGGTTTGAAGACGATGCGCAGGAACTACTCCGACCCTATGTCCTCCTGGAAGTGGAAGTGGCCGACGTTAGCCGCCCTTCGCTTCTTCGACGATCCCTCATCGAGGGTCTCAGTAGGTGACTCAAGCTTGAGATTCTCAGCCTGCCACAAGAACACATGGCATTAGATGTGTGCCTTCTCACAAGTATATATAGATGAAAACGAACATTGCAAACATGTGATGTCTCATACATTGGCTACACGGAAGCTCAAGGGACTGCCCTCAAACTAAGTCTAGTGTGCAAGTAATCACACACACACACGACTAAGTTTGAGGGCAACACCTTGGCTTCCAGTGTGCCATTGTTCAATCATTGACCAATGCACTAGACAAACAAAATGAGGCCTCATATATTGGATCACACGGCAGGCAAAGGGAATGTCCGCAAACTAAGTCTAGTGAGCAAGTAATATGGCACACATGACTAAATTTGAGGGCAGCACCCTGCCTTCCGTTGTGACATAGTTGAATCATTGGCCATTGCGGAACTGAAGAAGTACAAACATGGAAAGCAAGGTAGAATAGGCCTCATACAATGAGGACATATGGAGGAGATGTTCGATCAGAACCAATGGCATGGTCATGTTCAGTCATGCCATAGGTTCTGATCAATCATCTCCTCACACTATGATTCCCGGTTACAATCATTGGCCTAGTTTAATCAGAAACAACACAATCTAGAACAAACTAGCGCGACTCATGTTAATCTTCCGCACAACAATCTGAACATGTTAAACCCCATCACAAAAAAACCTTGCCCTCTTTCAGCAATCCACGGTCCGATCTAGGAAGAATCTACCGCGATTGAAGATTAGAGTAACAGATCTAAGCAAGTCGAGTCATGAACACCAAGACCTCGACAAGAACACAAAGCAATAGCGAGGTACACCTTGCAAACATCAATCCAAACATATCCTATTGGAAACCCTAGCAGATCTAATGTGCATGTTGTCGCAACTACCCGAGCATGGCATGTTCTGGCACAACGAGTAAGAAGGTGAGAGGGAGAGGTCGTTACCGCCATTATTCCGGCTGAGGACGAGCTCGAGGTCGCGGGCGAACTCGAGATTCCGATGAAGACTACAGAGCAGGTTGCGACCGATGTCGCGGTGCTGCTCGCCGATATCTCCTCCTCCGGTACCGGTGCTGCTCTGTGCGATGGTCCGACGGATTGGTCGGCGGGAGGGGAACCGCCTGGTGATGTGATAGTTTGGAGGGGGGGTGAGAGTGCGGTCGCGAGTGAGAGGAAGGAGAGGGGAGCAGTGATGCTAATTATGGCGCGTGTTCCCGAAGGGACGCAGTGTTTTTGTCTCCCTTCTCCACGTGTGCAGCCTTCTGGCCGCAACGAGCCTGGCTTCGGAGAAACTGTCATTCCGGGCGTTCCTCCAGTGCCTGTCCCGGGGGTGTTTTAAAACCCAGTTCCTACAAAAACGCGGCGACATGCAGGCAACCAAACGGCCCATTCCAAAACCCAGCCCATGAAAAAAAGGCGTCAGCAGGCTACCAAACGCGCCCGAGGTGCCCCGCATCGTCACTAATCAGTACTACTCCTACATAGCTACACGGCGTTCCACCAGCAGGTCCACTTGTTTCATTGCCAATAATACCACCCTACCTTAGCTTATCTCTTCCGGTAGCTAGCCAATGTAGCAACCCACATTGATTTGGCCGACATGGCCGTGCTGTCAAAGACACCGGCCGCCGTGTGTGCTGCCCGATCAACTTGATGTTTACTAGTGCCATTTGCATCCATGGAGGAGGGAGGGAGATCTCGAGGGGTTGCATACATTGCCTTTCCGTAGGCTGGATCGGTCCAACCGGCTGGTCGGTAACTGCCGAATTATTCCAGGTGCACATGGCTCTTCCTCTCCCCCTGCATGCGATGCCGGTAATCATTTCTTCTCATGCGTCCTCAGATCGATCCATGACAGTATACGCTTGTGTCTGTCTATAGATTATCTCAATTATTGCGTACGTGCCGGGAGGAAGCTGCATGCCTGTGATTTGTTGGCTTGTTTGCTAACTTTGTGCCTCGATGGGCTGTTCTTTGCAGGCAACACATGGTAACCAGGATACAGTGGGCGTTCAAAGGGATGTAAATATATATGCTTCAAATGATTCATTATTATCAACTGGTTGACTAAAGTGGTAATGGTCGTCATGATATTTTGTATGCACATTAGCGCATACAATCATCTCCTGCAACCAATCAGGTCTAGCTAATATATATATATATATGTCCTTCGTCTATTATCTTCACAAAGAAAAGTGACAATTACAAAAAAAACACAGTTTTTTATAAATGCGACTACGTATGAATTATGACCATAACCTTGAGTTCAAACTCACGAACATATAGTCATACACGCCGTTGTCAGCTTCGTACAAGAGTTTTTTTCTTGTACCTTAGAACCGACATGTTCCCTGAAAAGGCCCTGCAAACCCGTATGCAGGGATATTTTGAGATTGAATTCCTAGAATTCAATGATACGAGCCTTTCAAGATTAACTAATTTGCACAAACCGGCCCGGTCGGAGGATAAAAGTGAAGCGGTCGAAAGAAGGCTAGAGAAAAGAGAGGCAGTCCAATGTTAGTTTATGTGTTTTCTTCGTGGTGGTGAGACGGCACGAGATGTTGAAACAAATGGGCTAATCCATTTGGCCCATATCCAACGGGAACAACCCGATGACACAGTAAAGGTCCTACCCTATCAACGTTCTGATGGTGCGTCTAACTTCAACGAATGGCTCTTGGAGTTCTATGTCTGGCAAATCTTTTGGGATCCGACTGGTTTTCATGTTCTTATGGTGGTTACAGATCTATCCCTTCCGATTAGTAGTTCTCGTCTTTTGGGATAGTTTGTGCTATGGCGCCAAACAAAAGATTAATTAACATATTTTCGTTTTCGCATTGAGCGGGCTATACTAGTGTGATTATATCATCGAACAGATAATCTGATTTCATTAGGCTTAAACGCGGAAACAAAATCTTCAATCGTACCAACAACGCAAACATGTTACCACAAATATCTCAAGCATGCTTGCTAAAAGAATGGCCAGTTGCCACCCCTCTACACCGTAGGCACGGCATCCTAAACAGACCGTGTGATCTCTAGGTCCAGTTAGTTAACTAACAATTAGGCGCATGAAATCCGGGTCCAGTTGGAAACACCATCAAGCTCAATTAGACATGTGATTCGGTCTACGTGCGCGCAATAATGGGCGAGATTAGATTAGATTAGATTAGGACAGGCGACAACGTACTCCTACACTGGCATTAGATTATGGTAATGCCAGTGGCGCCATGGAGTTAAAACCTCTCGGTTGCCGCGCGCGAACACGACGCCGACGACGACGAAGGCAGGGAAGGGAAGAAGGCACGCACGTACGCGCAAGCGCAGGAATTTGGCGAGCAGATCAGCTGCATGTGGCAGCGTAGCGCGGAATCCCTAGGCCAGCGAGCGCCAGCGGGGCGGGGCATGTCGACCGCGTGCACGTGCAGCCCGGTCAGCGGCCACGCAAGCAAAGCGCAGCGAGGGTGTGTCTTTATCCCGGTCAAACATTCATTCCACCAGACAAGGTGGTGTTATACAACTACTAGTGTATTACTCCAATGGCGACCACGATCGCTCGATCCTAGCTGACTAGCTGTGTCTCTCGTGGCTAGCTAGCTAGTTACTCGCTTTCCTCCTCCGTCGCATAAAGTAGTCCGTAGAGTATGATCAACTTCTTGTGCATTTGTTCCTTTTTCGTAGCTCGGTTATATACTCATTTTCGGCTCAAGTCGCCCCCAGAAGATTTTTAAGGGTGAACACAAAGTTCATTCATTTCTTATAGATACGAATAAAATTCAACCAAATTAAAATCAAAACCCTAATCTAACCTAAGTCTCGTCGTTGTTGGGGTAGCGAGAGGGACCATCCTCGATGTCATCATTCACCTTCTTGGCCCGCGCCCGCCTCTCAACCCTAGCTTCATGCGCCAAGTAGGTGCGACCCCGCCACTGGTGTGCGTGGCTAGTCCATGCGCCGCTGATCCGCTCTCGCCGCCTTCGTTGTAGCGTGTGCCTGACCTGTTTCCTACCCCAGGGCAACCCGCTGAGCCTCACAACTGGTGGTCTCCGCCTCCTGCTAGGCGTTCATCTCCGCCAAATGGTGCTGGTCGGCGGTCATGAGTAGACGGGCACATGCAGAGTCCTCCATCGTTTCCATATCGCTGGAGATCTCCATGACGCGGTTCAAGATGGCCACAATTGTCTCCTCAAGGACAACGGGGGTGTTCCTCTCCTGAAGCATGGTCTCATAGAGATTTGTTTCTCCTTTTGCCTATGAGACTCTTTATTGGAAAATTAAGAACTACAAAGCAATTCCTATTCCTTTCTTGGCACATCACCATAACGAAAAATAAAATAGAGAGTAAAATGCACCACATGGCCTAAAAGTTATTTATGAAGATGCATATCTAGGTCCTAAATGTTTATAAGTAATTCACCGCAGGTTATATCCGACTCTGACATACCTTGTCAGCGTGTTGGCTCTTACCACATAGGCGTATTTTGCAAAAACGACCCTCTAAAATACTCTCCTCAAATTTTATGGCATGTCTCATCCTCATCACCACACCAGCCAGACAAATAACAGAGGGATGACATCGATGCCGTCGGAGTTGCTGACACTGGGATGTCGTCGTTGCCCTCATGGAGAAGTTGCTTGGAGGGCTTGCGCATGCGGCTTGGAGGGCACCCACTCTCACCTCCTCTGGGGAAACTCCCGATCTTCCTGCGTCTTCGTCGGCCACTCTGATGGCGCTAGGTGCGGCTCTAATACAAAGCAAGGGAGACGGAGGAAGGAGGGCGTTGGGACTAGGAGCTTACTAGGATCGCTATTAGGTGACTATCAAGGCCGGGGAAGCCCTGGTGCAACAACATGGATGGCGGCGGCTGTTGCTCGATCATAGGATGATGGGACAACGACTCAGATACACTTGTCTGCACGGGGAATCATCAATGGTTTCAGGGGAGCGCCATGGAGCTGAGGAAGATGGACACGATGATGTGGACAGCCTGGAGGAGTAGATCAACGCGGCGAAAGCACTTCACCAGAGAGAAAGAACATGGTCATGGCGTCCACAATGGAGGGCTATTGGGAGTCGATTCCTTCCTCTAGAGAAGTCTACAGATGTCAGTGCACATGATGGAAAGTTCTAAAGATGTGCAGGTAGTGTGTCATAAAAACATGAAACGATGCTGGCGGCGGTGTGAATCGAGAACCACTAGTGCTCTCTGCACTCAGAACAAGAGGGGGATGGAGTAACCACATCCCATTCTCAGATGTGCTCGTCTCTAGCGAGTTAGACGACCTAAGAGAAAACAAATATAGGAATAGGGAGTAGGGACAAGGCACATACAGATAGAGGCAGAGGGACTAGGGACAGTAAAATTAGAAGATATAATATTTTATTGGCTTTTTTGCAAATTTTTTCCTATCTGGCAAGAGTGTCAACGCACCGGCTTGGTAGGTCAGAGCCGGATAGGATCTACGGTGAACCACTTATAAACTTTTAGGATCTAGATGTGCATTTCCATACATTTAGGACCCAATTGACACCTCTTAATACTTTTAGGACCTCTAGTGCATTTTACTATAAAGTAAAATCGAAGGGTTCCGGCGTAAGTTTATTTTTGATAAATGGCTCTTTATTACTTAAAAGGTTTAAGTATTACACATGGTCTCTGCATAACTAAGATGCACAAAACCGATCTAGTCCACCAGATACAATAAAAGAAAACAACTTAAGGCTTAATACAAGTAATTATGGTTGAACTATGAAAGCATTTATGTAGATTGAGAACCAATCCGTAGATTATGCTACCATCCATGTATGATAAAAGCATCCCTTGCCGCATCCTCCATCCATGTAGATACCTCGCGATGCTCTACACGTCATAGAGATGGCCATAAACGGAACGTAGTTGTGCACCAGTAGATGACCTGCATAAGAGAAGAATTTTTATCGCTCTACAAAGCCAAAGCGGCCAAATAATGACAATCGCTCCCACCCTAATAAGTAACTTAAACCTAGGATTCACGCCATTGAGTCAATTGCCGAATATATTCGCAACACTTCGTGGAGGGTATAAGGTAGAACCTATCTGGATGGTTGACCATATAGATATAGAAAATATACAATGGAAGAATCAATGCTTTATAGTCTTGCCCTGATGGCAAAAGACACACATTTTACTTACTTGTCAATTATGTTTTACAAGGTTATCTTTCATAATAATTACCCTCGACGAAGATACCACGCAAACACTTTCGCTCTAAGCGGGATCCTCATCTTTGAAATGTTCTTATTATTATCAACTGCTACAGATTAAAGCCTTGTATATAGAATCCACCTAGAATTTTTCACTCTCATTGAGATTCCATCTAAATTCATCGGATCCCTGCGTCAAATGGATCAAATCTAGATGTTGTAACAAAGCATTCCAAGATGCTTGTCTAGGACCCATGAGACTTATTCTGAACGACACATTTAGTGGAAAAGTTTCCAACACCATAACAAGTGTATCGCTTTTGTGGCGCATAATATTGTACGATGCGAGATATTGTTCTCGGAGCGTGGCATTGCCTGGATATTTATCCATGCAGAACCTAATTTACGATGCATACCTAATACAGAAATACCCATATTTTTTTTTCGAAATGGACAGAAATACCCATATGGGAGTAAGTAAGTTATTGTTAACCCCTTTCGCGGAGTTTCCCTACCGATTTGGCTCTTGAATCCTTCCAAATCCCCATGCTCGAATCTGCATTCTAAGGGATTTTGATTTTCGAGCGTTCCAGTTGGCGCGACTGGCTCTAATATTGATCTTTGTTCGTTTGAATTTGCACGGACATGCGCTTGTCATGATGGATAGCATCACAACACGCCCTGCCGCACCTACAACATGAACACGCTGAGATGACCATGTCCGTGAGACAGTGACATCCCCAGTTCAGCAGAGTTTAAATTGTAGGTTTAACACATGTTGACTTTGTCAATTTTAAAACCTGTTGAATTAAGTTTCTTGGACGCAGTCTCTCGGAGGTGCTCATAGGGGTAGGGTGTGTGTGCGTGTGTTCATAGTGGTGAGTGTACATGCGTATATGTGAGCGTATACGTCTGTACTGTGTTTCGCAAAAAAAAACATAGCAATCGTGTACCACGTCGTGGTATTCTAGCAAGATGTCGGTTTCAATCTGCATATAAGCAAGCGGCGGGGACGGGCACACATCTGAAGGGAAAAGGGCGAAGAAATTAGAAGAGAAACCATTTTAGGGTGTTTTTCAAATAATTATTACATGACACTAGTCAACCTGCTAGGCGTGCGGGTCAAATCTGATGAGGCATGTGTAGGACCTGAGGTCGCCCGGGGCAGCAGCCTTAGGTACGACGGTGGAGGTGGCCCTCTTCTTCGCCGGAGAGGGTCGGCCTGCGGTTGGTAGTGGTGGATCTATCGATCTATCACCACGTTCCGGCGACGAGATGGAGATGCATGAAAGCCGGCGACGGAGTCGCCGGTGGAGGGTTGGAGTGGCCAGCCCGGGATGGTCGCCGACCTGGGGGTCCGACCTGAATAAAGGCGGTGGTCCTAGGGTCTCTCTTGCGTGAAGAGGAAGACCTAGAGGCCTGGACTCTGATTTAGCCGGAGTGTTGAGTTCCGGAAGGCTCATTGGCGAATGCGTGTTTGGCCTGGAGTTTGCTGGATCGGTGGTATTCGGTCGTGCGCACCCATACTTTTATTCCGACCGATTGGTTCGGAGGGAGCGGCGCGAAGCTCTTTTTCGTGTTGACATCAAGTGACTATGGATCAATGATGAAAGTCGGAAGAGAAGTTCATGAAGGCCGGAGGAGGACTAGCTAAGGGAGGTTCAAATCTCCCGCTGTTGAGGGACTTGCTTGGTGTTTCGGGCTTCACAACAGCGGTATGAAGTGGGGGCGATAACACATGTGAAGTTCAGAGTCCTACTTTTCAGGGTGAAAACCCAAGGTCTGACCTTAACTGGTTGTGTCTGGCAATGACCTTGTTGGAGGCATTGTTTAGAGAGCGGGGACTATCTTCAGGGTGAAAATCTAAGATCGTTGATCGGGCGACGACGGTGTTAGAGCACTGTTCCCTTCTCGGAGGCTTCGTTTTTGGAGCGTCTGTATTTCAGGTGTTGTCTTGGGGTGGATGTATTACTGTTGTTAGGCCTGAGATACTGTAGCGGGACTTTTGTTTCTTATTTTTCTTTTCCTTTTTTTGGCTGTGTGCATTCGTAGTGCCATTAGGGTGGTGCGTTGTTGCAGAGACTGGCTGTAATTGGTATCTTTTTGATATTAATATATTCCCTTTATCGAAAAAAAATGTGTAGAACCTGAGATGGCACACTTAACAAATTTTTAGAACTTGGATCTTCATTTTTATATAAGTAGGACTAACTTAACACACCTCGAATAATTTTAGAACTTGTTGTGCATTTTACTATTTTGAAAAAAGAAAGAAGCAGCACTGAACAATATCTTGAGACACAATCATAGTACAAGATGTGGAGCGATGAGCAATATCTCGTGACACAAAGCGGACATACTAAGAAGTAAAATCACTACGGCACAACAGTGCTTTGCCGTGCAGCCGAAACGCACGGCAAAGGCCAAAATCTGCTCGGCAACGCCTTTGCCGTGCGGGCTTGCACGGCAAAGACTGCACGGCAACGAGCCGCCCGGCAAAGAGGGCTTTGCCGTGCGCCGCGGGCAAGTGGCACGGCAAAGGCCTTTGCCGTGCAACCATGCTTTGCCGTGCGCTATCCCTATTTTGCCGTGCAGATTTCTTTGCCGTGCGTCTGAAATGTTTGCCGTGCGGCGTTCTTTGCCGTGCGCTCCGCCTCCAACCCGCACGGCACAGGGTCGGCTTTGCCGTGTGCTTCGCCAACACCCCGCACGGCAAAGAAACAGACCAGCACACAGGGCGCAGCGCAGTGCACAGCTGGAGGCTCTTTGCCGTGTGTGTGTGCACGGCAAAGAAGGCCTTTGCCGTGTGCTTTTTTCTTTGCCGTGTGCATATGCACGGCAAAGATGCTGACAAAATTCCAGAATTTCCCTGCTTCCCCATTAATCCCTGCATATGCAATTCACAAATAGCAATAATCATCCAGATACACATATAGCACAATATATAGAGTATTTGCATCATCAACAACAAAGTTCATACAAGAGTAGTCCAACAAAGTCCATACAATAGTTCCAAATCACATAATTAGTTCATACAACAAGTAGTCCAACATCAACAACAAAGTCTCCAACATAGAATGCGGCAAGTCGCACAACAAGTTCATACACAAGCAACATCAACCTTCGCCACTTCCTTGTCCTTCTCCACTTCCTTGTCCTTCTCCACCTCCTTGTCCTTCTCCACCTCCTTGTCCTCCTACAAGTTCATAGATGCATAAGTGGCATGGAATGGCTAAAATTGACATGTAAGAACTAGGATTGACATGGAAGAAGTAGAATTGACATGGAATGGCTAAAATTGACATGGAAGAACTCGAATTGACATGGAATGGCTAAAATTGACATGGAAGAACTAGAATTGACATGGAATGGCTAAAATTGAACATAATCGCTAGAATTTGGATGAAATGGCTAAAATTCAACATAATGGCTAAGGATGACATGGAATGGCTAAAATTAACATGGAATAGGTAAAATTGAACATACTGGCTAAAATTGACATGGTTGAATGGCTAAAATTCACAAGTGACATGGTATGGAAGAATTAGAAGTGTAGGAGAACTCACCTAGAAACTGCTGCAGGCTCCGGATGATGCCCGTATTGTTGACGGTCAAGCCAGGTGTCAGCGGGCTCTGACTTGGCGCTTGCTGGAGGAGCGCCATCACAGCCGGATCGGGCGTGGGGATCTGCAATATCCAAAGTTCGGTTAGACAACAAACAAGATTGAGACGGAGATATTAAGTTAACCACTTACAAAATGTGGGAACATAGGAGGACACGACGTGCTAGGACCACTACTCCCCGGTGGTGAAGTCAGCACGGTCTGGTTCATGAACATCTGCTGGAACATCTGCTGCTGTTGTTGCATCTGCTGCAACATCTGCTGCTGCATCTGCATGTTCTCCCTAAGCTGCTGCTGCATCTGCATCTGCTCCTCTTGGTGCCTCCGTTCCCTTTCTTCCATCTCCGCCTACGTTGTGTTGCCGCGATGTCAGTAACATTGCAATGGAAAACATGTAATGAAGCGTAGAGGATCGACGAAGAACTTACCCGTAACTTCTCGATAGCTAGGTCCGAAGCCCGTGGGCGGGTCTCTACCCGAGGCTGCTCGCTCGTACGCCCACGACGGATCTGGCGTAGAGATGGAATGGTACTTGGGTCGACTAACCCGTCAGCAATCCATAGGCGGCCACCCTTCTTGCCTTGTCCCGCAAGCACCGCAACCTCAACGTCAAACTCTTCGGTGGTTGGGTCGGCGTCTTCGCCGTGCTTGTCCTTGAACTTCGAGCGGTACGCGCCACACTGGCCCTCCGCTAGGTCGTTGACCCACAAGGACCCCGTTTCAGGATGCGGCTCCTTCCTGGTCTTCGACTTTTGGAAAAAGCCAAACAAGTTTGGTGCCACGCCTGTCTTCACTTCCTGCAAAAGAGTACATGCAATTAAGTGAAGAGGGAGACACTTGCGGGGCTAGCAATAACATAAAACGAAAGAATGAAGAAACCACTTGCTCACCTCATCCTGCAAGGTAAGGGCCAAGTTCTTGCTGCCCAGGACATGTGATCCACCTCCCATCTCTGAACGCTTCTGCTTGCCCTCCTCGTGCTTCCGGGCGTACTCGCGGGATGTCCACCATATGACCATCGCAAGAAAGCACGCCCTGTCTTCCCCGACGTACTGAGGAGGGTGCTACATACACAAGATAGACCCATTATTAGAACATAAACTACATGAAAATGCGGAAATAAATAACACATCGATGCTAATACCTGCAGGTACTGCCATGGTGCCATGAGCGTATCCCGACAATCAGCCTTACTCATCCAAACTTTGCGCTCGGCGTGCCAGTCGCGGACGCACTGGACACGTGCCTCGTAGTGCATGCCAGTCACCCTCACCCTGCACAACTCGTGTAAGATAACGTCGCACGCAATTTCCTTGCCCTCAGCCCTCTTGAAGTATTTCTGCAACCATGCACATAGGTAAAATAAGATGAATTAGAGCAACTATTGGTAGCCAAGAAGTGTTTGAATGCTAAGAAGCCAAAAGTCACGTACCCAGAAGTGGCGGACAACCCGCTCTTGCATGTTTCCGTACTTGCCGCTAGGATCTTCCGCGTAGCTGTAGTGCTTCCAAGTCCAAGCCACGTCGCGGCCACCAGTAGGGAGATTGACAATCCCAGGGAAATGCTTCCTAATTATGCCTCCAAGGATGTTCGAGTACTCACGTGTCGGCTTCCTCCTCGGGTCGCCATACTTGAACATGCTGCACAACGAAATGCCAAAATCAGTATGCATGTGATAAAAATATGTATAATGATAAAAATTTCAATAATGGAATGCCAAAATCAGCATGTACCTCTTTCCAGCGGGCACGAGAACAACATCGCGGAAGGCCCAAGTTTTTAGCTTGGGGAGTTTCGTAATCCCGCGCCTATACGGCTTCTTGTCCCGTGGTTCCAGCCTCTCCTCGGCTGCAACGTACACCTCCTCCACCGGCGGAGACCAAACTAGGGTCGGGTCTAGCTCCTGCGGCATACCCCCCAGCCCCTCATCCTCCTCGAGGTCCTCCCCACCGTCCTCCCCACCGTCCTCCCCACCGTCCTCCCCACTGTCCTCCCCACCGTCCTCCCCACCGTCCTCCCCACCGGCCTCCTCGTCCTGCCCACCGTGCTCCTCACCGTCCTCCTCGTCCTCCCCACCCCACTGCTCCTCGTCATCATCCTCGGCTGGGGGAGGACTAGGAGAAGGGGTACGAAGTCGCCGTGGCTGGGCATTCTTCCTCCGTGGTGGAGGGCTAGGAGGAGCGCTAGGAGGACGTGTCTGCGACGACGAACCACTCGAAAGTCCCACAAGCTCAGCCACGGCCTTGATCTTCTTTTTGAAACCTCCCTTTCTTTTTCTTGGCGGCATGTTTCAATCACCTGCAAACACAATGAAAAGAGTGGTTTATTAGTATGCAATGTAAACAGATGAATATTAGTGAAATCAACAATAAATAGCACATAGTTCAGTACATAGATCATAGTTTATTACAAATAGCACATAGTTCAGTACATAGGATAGCCTCACAATTACAACTACATAGATCATAGTTTATTACAAATAACACATAGTTCAGTACATATATAGGATAGCCTCACAATTACAACTACATAGATCAGTAGCCTATGTCGACATCCGTATTTGGACCACATGTTTCATCATCATCAGGCTCAGCGAACCAATAATCATCGATGAAACCTGGAGGTGGTCCATTTGGATCTAGGTCAATGCCTGCTTTGAACGCCTCGAGCAAACTTAGGTCTTCTACGGCACACACATCCTCAGCTTCATATTCTTCATTGTCTTCCTCCATAACCGCATCTTCTTCTTGCTCATCGTCTACGACCATGTTATCAACAACGGCCGACAAGTCGATAGTGAAATGACCGGGGAGCCCTTCTTCTTGATAAAAATCAACACTCCTTGTTGAGGGGTCTACGCGGCGGTAATCGTCCTTGTTTGGCGGGGGTGGCCTAATGCGTGAAGGAACCGTCATCACAACATCCCATCCATGTAGACGTTTGGTCGGGTTTCGGCACGCGTACGGGAGATAGAATACTTGGAAGGCTTGGGTGGCCAAAATGTACACGTCCTCTCCCTTATAAACAGAGCTTCTTTCAACTTCGACCAATCCAATTTCAGGATCCCGTCTCACGCGACGTGGGTCGAACCAATGGCATTTGAATACGACGGGATTTAGCCCTTTGTCAAACCCGTAATTCAGCTCGTATATACCCTCGACTCTTCCATAGTAATGGAGTCCATCATCACCTTGACATACCACCCCGCTATTTATTGTCTTCTTGTTTGGACGGCTTGTTGTGTATTGATGGGTCTGGAAGCGATACCCGTTCACGTCATAAGAATTGAACGAGTCGACGGAATGGTTGAAGCCCCTAGCAATTTTTCGTAGCAAGGGATTCATGTCTTTGTCAGTTCTTGCCTACAAGATTAGGACGACAAGTTTAGAACAAGAAATGTCGGCCGAAATGTCGACAGTGTACAAACAAATTTGGATAGGATAGTACCAAACCACAGAACCAGCTACTGAAACCGTGACCGCCGCCCTTATCGAAAATATCCTTGGATTCTTCCGAGGTAGGATCCCTGTGGGTATACCTCCAATATTTAGCCGTGAATTGTCTATAAGAATGAACGGAGGAAGAGTTAGCCACGAACATACGATGAATGTTTGCGAATAACTAAATGGTTAGCACTTACTTGATGTACGGCTTCACTTCCACCATGGTGTTCAAGACATATGAGTGGATCAACTCCCGCTCATGTAAATTCGTTGTGTACGGCTTCGAGCCACTTGACTTGCCGCCAAGCCCTATGAAGATGCTAAGCTTGGGTACATCTTCATTGTTGGCGGCATTGTAACGGAGGACCGGGTTGTGCTTTGTGGGAATGTTGGGATCATAGTGCTTAGTGGTGAAGTTTGCCACCTCCACGTTCAGGACTGCCTCGGCTATGGATGCTTCGATCTTGCATTTATTGCCAGTCATCTGACGAAGCTTTTGTGTTTCTCTCTCGGGACCAAACTGCCAACGGCCCCAATTCGGCCCCCCTTTAAGCATTCCTTCGCGAGGTGGAGGATCATATGTTGCATCGGATTAAAGAACCCTGGAGGAAAGATCTTCTCTAGATCGCAAAGCAACATGGGTGCCTGTTCATCCAGCTTCTCAATCACTTTAGTGTCTAACTCCCTAGCACAAATCTGGCGGAAGAAATAACTCAACCTCGCTAGCACTCGCCAAGTCTTCTCAGGGACATAGCCTCGAATCATCACCGGCATTATCCGCTCAATCCATACGTGGTAGTCATGACTCTTCAGTCCTTGTACTCGCAACGTTTCAATGTTAAGACCCCTCATCCAGTTGGCTGCGAACCCATCAGGGAAAAACAAGGAGTCCTTCATCCATTGGAAGACCTCCCTTTTTGGGCCTTTGTGAGGCAGAACGGAGCGTGTGGCTTAGTCCAAGTTTTTTTGGCACCATGAGGTGGCTTCATGTTCAACTCTGGCCTATCGCACAACTTTTCTTGGTCAATTCGAGCCTTTATGTTATCCTTCGTCTTCTCGGTGTCCACTATGGTGCTCCAAATGGCTTCACTGATATTCTTCTCGGTGTGCATTACATCAATGTTATGCGGGAGCTCCAGAAACTCAAAGTAAGGAAGCTTCCAGAAGCACGGCTTGTGGGTCCATTGGTGTGTCTCCCCATATCCCAAGAAACCATTCCCATCGGGTTAGGCTGGAGAGCGTCTAACTCGGCCTTGGTTTCCTGTCCGGTCTTCGGAATTGGCTTCGGTGCATGGACAACACGGCCTTTTTTGAAGCTCTTTACATCACTCCTGTATTCATGATTCTGCTCAAGGAACTGCCGAGCTTCATCAAAGCAGGAATACTTGCCACCCTTGTTTAGCCAGAAGAAAGTCACGGCTTGCCTGCACTCCGGACAAGGCCACTTCCCATGTGTACACCACCCGCAGAACAAAGCACGTGCTGGCAAGTCATGCAGAGACGTGTGGTACCAGACATACATATCGAAGTGTTCCTTCTTTGCCGCGTCATAAGTTCGGATCCCGCGATCTTCCCACCCAAGAAGCAAGTCATCAATCAGTGGTTCCAGATACACGTTCATGTTCTTACCCGGGTATTTCGGTCCTGGGATTATCATCGACACAAACATGTACTCTGATCTCGTGCAGACGCCAGGGGGTAGGTTCAGGGGAATAACAAACACTGGCCAACAACTGTATACCGCAGCCGACATACCATATGGATTGAACCCATCGGTTGATATCGCAATTGCTACGCTCCTCGGGTCACCGGCTTTCAGGGGATATTTCTTGACAAAGTTCTTCCATGCAGTACCATCCGACGGATGTATCATCTTGCCACTGTCTGGTCTGATCCCTTCTACAGCCCACCTCATCTGCTGGGCAGTATCCTCGGTCATGAAGAGCCGCTGGATCCTCGGTAGGACTGGAAGATAGCGGAGGATATTCTTGGCAACCGTGGTCTGCCTCTTCTGACCATCACCATTGGTGTCAACCTCAAAGTACCTAGAGCTATTGCAATGGATGCAATAGTTTGTGTTAGCATGCTCCTCTCTGAATAGCATGCATCCCTTTGGACAAGCGTGTATCTGCTGAGATGACATCTTGAGGTCACTGAGCAATTTTTTCGAATAGTAGAAGTTTTGCGGCAAGAGGTGCCCTTTCGGCAGAATGCTGCCAACGAGGACCAAAAGTTCATCGAACCCATCTCTGCACAGATTCCTGTGGCACTTAAAGGCCAAAAGGCGAGCGATGGCATCTAGTTGGGTGACATCTGTATTTACGTGTAGGGGTTTCTGCGAAGCAAACAAAGCCTCGTAATACTTCTTTGTGTTTTCCTCCGGCTCCTCACTTGTCTCCGCATCCCTAGATGTCTCCGCCTCTACATGAGGGCTTTCAGGCACATTACCATTAGCCAAGTTCTCTAGGCACCTATCAAACCCAGTATCATATTCTCTCGTAGGCTGAATCTGCCGCACCTCCTTCCTAGCACGTTTCTTCGCCTTTTCTCCATGAAAAGTCCAAATCTTGTAGGATGGTTTGAACCCAGACTTGATCAGGTGAAGACTCATAGTTTCCTTGTCCTGTGTTTTTTGGTTAGCGCACTTACTACAAGGGCAAAAAACTGTCCTGGGTCTGCTAGGGATGTCAAACGCCCTGTCCACGAACTGCTTGGTCTTTTCTCCCCATTCCTCAGTATATTTCCACGGACCGATTCTGCCATCGTACATCCAGTCACGGTTATCCATCCTCTAACCAGCACCAAAACAGACGAACTTAGAATTTATATCAAACATGATCCGCATTTTAATTTTTCCTTTTTTACGCATGCATCAACCTGAATCTCTACTAGGTGGGCTCCTAGCAGCCGCCGGATCCGTAGATTGAGTACGTTCTCCCTGCTCTACCCCGATCCGAGACAGAATTTCGGCAGCACCTCCCCGCTGCTCTCCCGATACACGTCTCGCCAAAAAGCCGAGAGGGGTGTGCATCCGGAGAACAACGGGGAGGCGCTGCCGAAATCCTGACTCGGATCGGGGTAGAGCAGGGAGAACGTACCCAACTACGCATCCGCCGACTGTCCCGATAAATGCCGTAAGAGTTACGCTTCATAATATGCGAGACCACTAATGCATATTTATCCGCGTAACCCTTACGGTCGGGAAAAGACGCCTAGGTATCGCGACAGACTTGGTGATCTAGACCCACAAAAAAACCTAGGTACACAGGGGCGAGATTTTTACCCTTGACGCGTGAGCGAATCGGCGAAGAAGATCCGAGACGCCCCCTCAAAGACCCCCGCGACGCCGCCCCCCGTGTCCACCTCGAAGCATCGCCTGCATAGCGAGAAAATGAATTACTAATTATTGCAAGCGAACACAATTTTTTTTGACAACTATTACTTATAATTTGCTTGCATCACATTATAATCGGAGGAGGGCCGGGGCACACACATATTTCACAACTTTTACGGCAGCACATTATCTTTTTTTCCCTATATTGGCCTATTTCTAACCTACACTACCGCAGCACATTAAAATTCTACACTAAATCCTAAACTAAACTACACTAAATCCTAAACTAAACTACACTAAGTCCCTACACTAACTACACAAGATGCAGGGATGTATTGGAGGAGGCCGGGCGCACTTACTTGGTGCCGGTGAGCCGGACGAGGGGAGCTGCCGCGCGGGCGGCGAGGGGGAGGAGGACGCCTGCCGGCGCGTCACCGAGCCGGGAGGAGGCCGGGGCCGGCGCGCGGGACGGCGAGGCAGCGGCACGACGGGAGGGCGAAGGAGGCGGGAGCACGTCGGGGCGGGGGCCTTCGCGAGGAGGTGGGCTGGCGCGGCGGTGGCGGGGCAGAGGCGGCTAGGCGGTGGTGCGGCGCGACGGGGAAAGGGCGAGCGGCGGCGGCACGAGGTCAGGAGGAGGCCGGTAGCGCGTCGGCGGGGAGCCTTCGCGAGGAGGTGGGATGGCGTGTCGCGGTGGCGGGCCGGCGGCGAGCGGTGGCGCGACGGGGACGGGGAGCGGCGGCGGCGGCGGCGGCGGTGGCGGTGGCTATCTGTGTTTGTGCGTGCGCGTTTGTGTGGTCGAGCTGGTGGCCAGGTCGGGCCGCGCGAGCGGATAAGGTCTCCCCGTCTTTAGCGGGCGTCTTTGCCGTGCGCCCTGGCAGCTTTGCCGTGCGGCACTGGCCCTTTGCCGTGCGCCCGCGGCTACCCGCACGGCAAGAGAGCCTTTGCCGTGCAACTTCTCTTTGCCGTGCGTCCGTGCACGGCAAAGCCCAACTTTGCCGTGAGCAATAGTCTTTGCCGTGTGCATACGCACGGCAAAGATGCTGAAAATTATCGCAAATACATATATACATCCAAATTCATATATAGCACAATATATCAACAAAATTCATACAATAATAGTCCATACAATAGTCCAACAAAGTTCATACATATAATGGAACCTCGAAGGTGAAATCTAGGGGTAAAACCCCCGAGGCACGCAGCCGTTATCGGGGGGGGAATGACCGCCGGAGGCTATAGTGTGCCAAATGGTGCCAAACCTAGCTTTCCATGTGTATATGGCCTAAACAAAACTAAACCTATCAAAAAGTATGTTGGTGGAACCTCGCGCGGTGAAATCTAGGGGTAGACCTGCACGCACGCCGTTTTCGGGGGGAACTACCGCCGGAGCACCGGAATGCCACCAACACTTGCATGTGGACCTAGGATATGTGTGAAAGTGTGTTGGAAGGTGTGATTCACCAAATGGTGCAAGGCATTGCTCCCATGTGTGAGATTCCTCTCTTTCGGGCGATAACACTTGGAAGATTCCTCGACTTGTAGGCTGAAGTGTCCCGCTGCGGGTATACCGGTGGCTACAATGTGCCAAAGTGTGCCAAACCTAGCTTTCCATGTGTATATGGCCTAAACAAAACTAAACCTACCAAAAAGTATGTTGGTGGAACCTCGCGCGGTGAAATCTAGGGGGGTAGACCCCCCGATGCACGCACCGCCGTTTTCGGGGGAACCGCCGGAGCACCGGAATGCCACCAACACTTGCATGTGGACCTAGGATATGTGTGAAAGTGTGTTGGAAGGTGTGATTCACCAAATGGTGCAAGGCATTGCTCCCATGTGTGAGATTCCTCTCTTTCGGGCGACAGCACTTGGAAGATTCCTCGACTTGTAGGTTGAAGTGTCCCGCTGCGGGTATACCGGTGGCTACAATGTGCCAAAGTGTGCCAAACCTACCTTTCCATGTGTATATGGCCTAAACAAAACTAAACCTACCAAAAAGTATGTTGGTGGAACCTCGCGCGGTGAAATCTGGGGGTAGACCCCCCGAGCACGCAGACCGCCGTTTCGGGGGAACTACGCAGAGCACCGGAATGCCACCAACACTTGCATGTGGACCTAGGATATGTGTGAAAGTGTGTTGGAAGGTGTGATTCACCAAATGGTGCAAGGCATTGCTCCCATGTGTGAGATTCCTCTCTTTCGGGCGACAGCACTTGGAAGATTCCTCGACTTGTAGGCTGAAGTGTCCCGCTGCGGGTATACCGGTGGCTACAATGTGCCAAAGTGTGCCAAACCTACCTTTACATGTGTATATGGCCTAAACAAAACTAAACCTAAAAAAGTATGTTGGTGGAACCTCGCGCGGTGAAATCTAGGGGGTAGACCCCCCGAGGCACCGTTTCGGGGGGGAACGACCGCCGGAGCACCGGAATGCCACCAAAACTTGCATGTGGACCTAGGATATGTGTGAAAGTGTGTTGGAAGGTGTGATTCACCAAATGGTGCAAGGCATTGCTCCCATGTGTGAGATTCCTCTCTTTCGGGCGATAGCACTTGGAAGATTCCTCGACTTGTAGGCTGAAGTGTCCCGCTGCGGGTATACCGGTGGCTACAATGTGCCAAAGTGTGCCAAACCTAGCTTTACATGTGTATATGGCCTAAACAAAACTAAACCTACCAAAAAGTATGTTGGTGGAACCTCGCGCGGTGAAATCTAGGGGGGTAGACCCCCCGATGCACGCAGACCGCCGTTTTCGGGGGGGAACTACCGCCGGAGCACCGGAATGCCACCAACACTTGCATGTGGACCTAGGATATGTGTGAAAGTGTGTTGGAAGGTGTGATTCACCAAATGGTGCAAGGCATTGCTCCCATGTGTGAGATTCCTCTCTTTCGGGCGATAACACTTGGAAGATTCCTCGACTTGTAGGTGAAGTGTCCCGCTGCGGGTATACCGGTGGCTACAATGTGCCAAAGTGTGCCAAACCTAGCTTTACATGTGTATATGGCCTAAACAAAACTAAACCTACCAAAAAGTATGTTGGTGGAACCTCGCGCGGTGAAATCTAGGGGGGTACCCCCCGAGGCACGCAGACCGCGTTTTGGGAACGACCGCCGGAGCACCGGAATGCCACCAACACTTGCATGTGGACCTAGGATATGTGTGAAAGTGTGTTGGAAGGTGTGATTCACCAAATGGTGCAAGGCATTGCTCCCATGTGTGAGATTCCTCTCTTTCGGGCGATAGCACTTGGAAGATTCCTCGACTTGTAGGCTGAAGTGTCCCGCTGCGGGTATACCGGTGGCTACAATGTGCCAAAGTGTGCCAAACCTACCTTTACATGTGTATATGGCCTAAACAAAACTAAACCTACCAAAAAGTATGTTGGTGGAACCTCGCGCGGTGAAATCTAGGGGGGTAGACCCCCCGAGGCACGCAGACCGCCGTTTTCGGGGGGAACTACCGCCGGAGCACCGGAATGCCACCAAAACTTGCAAGTGGACCTAGGATATGTGTGAAAGTGTGTTGGAAGGTGTGATTCACCAAATGGTGCAAGGCATTGCTCCCATGTGTGAGATTCCTCTCTTTCGGGCGACAGCACTTGGAAGATTCCTCGACTTGTAGGCTGAAGTGTCCCGCTGCGGGTATACCGGTGGCTACAATGTGCCAAAGTGTGCCAAACCTAGCTTTACATGTGTATATGGCCTAAACAAAACTAAACCTACCAAAAAGTATGTTGGTGGAACCTCGCGCGGTGAAATCTAGGGGTAGACCCCCCGAGGCACGCAGACCGCCGTTTTCGGGGGGAACTACCGCCGGAGCACCGGAATGCCACCAACACTTGCATGTGGACCTAGGATATGTGTGAAAGTGTGTTGGAAGGTGTGATTCACCAAATGGTGCAAGGCATTGCTCCCATGTGTGAGATTCCTCTCTTTCGGGCGACAGCACTTGCAAGATTCCTCGACTTGTAGGCTGAAGTGTCCCGCTGCGGGTATACCGGTGGCTACAATGTGCCAAAGTGTGCCAAACCTAGCTTTCCATGTGTATATGGCCTAAACAAAACTAAACCTACCAAAAAGTATGTTGGTGGAACCTCGCGCGGTGAAATCTAGGGGTAGACCCCCCGAGGCACGCAGACCGCCGTTTCGGGGGGAACTACCGCCGGAGCACCGGAATGCCACCAAAACTTGCATGTGGACCTAGGATATGTGTGAAAGTGTGTTGGAAGGTGTGATTCACCAAATGGTGCAAGGCATTGCTCCCATGTGTGAGATTCCTCTCTTTCGGGCGATAGCACTTGGAAGATTCCTCGACTTGTAGGCTGAAGTGTCCCGCTGCGGGTATACCGGTGGCTACAATGTGCCAAAGTGTGCCAAACCTACCTTTACATGTGTATATGGCCTAAACAAAACTAAACCTACCAAAAAGTATGTTGGTGGAACCTCGCGCGGTGAAATCTAGGGGGGTAGACCCCCCGAGGCACGCAGACCGGTTTTGGGGGGGAACGACCGCCGGAGCACCGGAATGCCACCAAAACTTGCATGTGGACCTAGGATATGTGTGAAAGTGTGTTGGAAGGTGTGATTCACCAAATGGTGCAAGGCATTGCTCCCATGTGTGAGATTCCTCTCTTTCGGGCGACAGCACTTGGAAGATTCCTCGACTTGTAGGCTGAAGTGTCCCGCTGCGGGTATACCGGTGGCTACAATGTGCCAAAGTGTGCCAAACCTAGCTTTACATGTGTATATGGCCTAAACAAAACTAAACCTACCAAAAAGTATGTTGGTGGAACCTCGCGCGGTGAAATCTAGGGGGGTAGACCCCGAGGCACGCAGACCGCCGTTTTCGGGGGGGAACGACCGCCGGAGCACCGGAATGCCACCAACACTTGCATGTGGACCTAGGATATGTGTGAAAGTGTGTTGGAAGGTGTGATTCACCAAATGGTGCAAGGCATTGCTCCCATGTGTGAGATTCCTCTCTTTCGGGCGACAGCACTTGGAAGATTCCTCGACTTGTAGGCTGAAGTGTCCCGCTGCGGGTATACCGGTGGCTACAATGTGCCAAAGTGTGCCAAACCTAGCTTTACATGTGTATATGGCCTAAACAAAACTAAACCTACCAAAAAGTATGTTGGTGGAACCTCGCGCGGTGAAATCTAGGGGGTAGACCCCCCGAGGCACGTAGCCGTTTTCGGGGGAACTACCGCCGGAGCACCGGAATGCCACCAACACTTGCATGTGGACCTAGGATATGTGTGAAAGTGTGTTGGAAGGTGTGATTCACCAAATGGTGCAAGGCATTGCTCCCATGTGTGAGATTCCTCTCTTTCGGGCGATACACTTGGAAGATTCCTCGACTTGGTGAAGTGTCCCGCTGCGGGTATACCGGTGGCTACAATGTGCCAAAGTGTGCCAAACCTACCTTTACATGTGTATATGGCCTAAACAAAACTAAACCTACCAAAAAGTATGTTGGTGGAACCTCGCGCGGTGAAATCTAGGGGGTAGACCCCCGAGGCACGCAGGCCGTTTTCGGGGGAACTACCGCCGGAGCACCGGAATGCCACCAAAACTTGCAAGTGGACCTAGGATATGTGTGAAAGTGTGTTGGAAGGTGTGATTCACCAAATGGTGCAAGGCATTGCTCCCATGTGTGAGATTCCTCTCTTTCGGGCGATAGCACTTGGAAGATTCCTCGACTTGTAGGCTGAAGTGTCCCGCTGCGGGTATACCGGTGGCTACAATGTGCCAAAGTGTGCCAAACCTAGCTTTACATGTGTATATGGCCTAAACAAAACTAAACCTACCAAAAAGTATGTTGGTGGAACCTCGCGCGGTGAAATCTAGGGGGGTAGACCCCCGAGGCACGCAGACGCCGTTTTCGGGGGAACTACCGCCGGAGCACCGGAATGCCACCAACACTTGCATGTGGACCTAGGATATGTGTGAAAGTGTGTTGGAAGGTGTGATTCACCAAATGGTGCAAGGCATTGCTCCCATGTGTGAGATTCCTCTCTTTCGGGCGACAGCACTTGCAAGATTCCTCGACTTGTAGGCTGAAGTGTCCCGCTGCGGGTATACCGGTGGCTACAATGTGCCAAAGTGTGCCAAACCTAGCTTTCCATGTGTATATGGCCTAAACAAAACTAAACCTACAAAAAAGTATGTTGGTGGAACCTCGCGCGGTGAAATCTAGGGGGGTAGACCCCCCGATGCACGCAGACCGCCGTTTTCGGGGGGGGAACTACCGCCGGAGCACCGGAATGCCACCAAAACTTGCAAGTGGATCTAGGATATGTGTGAAAGTGTGTTGGAATGTGTGATTCACCAAATCTAGGGGGGGTAGACCACCGGGGCCCATATATAGACCGGTGGGGGGGGGAGACCTCCGGAGCACTTTGAATCCCAGCCAAACTTTCATGTGGACCAAGAATATGTTTGGAAGTGTCGTGTAAGGTGTAAAGCTGCAAGAAATTGCACCAAATATGTGGGGGCGATAACACTTAGCAGACACCGAACCCCCGTTAATTTGCTCCGAAACCCTGATATGTTGGGGGAGGGGTCGATGAAGATGTAGATTACTTGTTTTATCGGTATACAGATTGTATTAAGTAACACTAACAAACAGTCTACAAAAAGTAAAAACTAATTTTACAACAAATATAAGTATTAATATAAATATGAATACTACAAAAGAAGGAAAATAAATGAAACTGCCCTCTGTGCCGTGCAAAAACGCACGGCAAAGGGTTGCCACGCACGGTGCCCGCGGCTTTGCCGTGCGCCTTCGTGGCCTCTTTGCCGTGGGGGGTTACTTTGCCGTGCGCCGTCTGGCTGCTTTACCGTGCGGGTATGCTTTGCCGAGTGCCGAGCTGTAGCTTTGCCGTGCGCCTTTTGTTTGCCGTGCGTCGTTCCCCTGCTGCACGGCAAAGCTGTCATTGCCGTGCGCGCGGCGCACGGCAAAGAACTGCCACACGGCAAAGGGTCGAAGAGGCACACGGCAAAGAGGCGCGCACGGCAGTGAGACTTTTTCCTGTAGTGAATTAAATTAGTCATCATACATTTTCTAGCTAGGCATCATCGAGCCACGCTCTCTGTAGCTTTCCTAGCACTTTCGTCGTCGGCGCCGCATCGGTGTGCTCGTGTCCCCGGCCGGCATCCGATTCGTCTTTCCTATACATGTACGTGCACTTGGATCGACCTGCTGAAGAGGCGCCGTGTGTTTCTTAATTTGCGGAGTGTCACGGCCGCACGTGCGATGCGGCCGGCCGGCCGGATGCCAGGATCCAAAACGATCGTGCACACGGGTGATGCTGCTTATAGCTATAGGGATGAACGCTAATTTAAGATTGCCGTGCTTCGATCGGTCATTTCTATACACGTACGTGAATCTCCCCTGATTCTTGTTTTGAGTCCACCAAAAAAGGGTTTTGCTACTAATTGTTTTTAGAATGGGAATTAGCTTAACCGCTACTAACTGCTTAGAGAAATGAATTCCTTAACCGCTGGATGTTGAGTTGGATATTCGTGCTAACTCAGTTGCACAATGGTTATAACTGAATTTTCCAATTGCATCATGGTTGCAAGTCACTATTTCTCGTTACCTTATGGTTGTATTGATGTTTCTTTTTTGTTGCACACTCGTTGCAACATAACCTCTTTTCATTTCAGACTGAATTTTCTTTCTATGACACCATGCGTGCACTGAATATTTTTTAGTTGCACTATTGTTGCAACTGACTTCCTTTTTTTTTTTGCTTCGAATCTAAGTATTGTCATTCGAACAAGAACAAAGTTAATTCTCATTCGCACGATCACTAGGCTGACCCACTGATCTCTAGAATCTGTGAAAATTACACGATGCCGAGATCTTTAGGAATGAAAAAGTTGTCTCCATTGTCTTTTGACTTTGACAGTGCGCCGATGGTTTGGCCCTCTAGTCAGTGCACTGTTCTAGTGCTGCTCACAAAATCTTTCTTCAGGACCGAGGAGGTATGTTTTCTCACCCCGTTGTCGATGCATAGTGAATGATTTTTTTCATCATAATTTTAGAATTTGTACATGTGATTTTGGCGAACTTGCCCATATAATGATCATACTTTATATTTCTTTGGCTTTATGTACATATTTCTTAGAATATAAGTGGCATGTTATATAAAGTCTATGTCGATGCTTTGAGCCATCCAGTGGAGCATTGAGATTCATGGATGGGGCTAGCAATCAAGATAAGACGAGATGGCTATCATCATCGGTTTGGACATTGTAAAATCTAAGTCCATTTAGATGTATACTCTCTCCGTTCTGAAATACTCTGCATTCTAGGCCTAAAATTTATTCTGAGATACTGTACATTCTACCTTTTAGTCAACAAGAATATGGAAAACGAAGTGTTTCTCCTTTATCTATTGGATGTCACTATTTTCAATGTAGCTTGGATTGAGTGTTTACCAATTTAAGTACTACTAACGAATGCACTACTGATTTGTCTAATTTTTCCTAAAATGTAGACTAAAAGAGAATGGAGGGAGTATATATTTTTCCCAAATTGTGATTCTGTGACCAAATTAGAAGGCTCCAACGGCATAGAAAATGAAAAGTTGAATATATCTAAATTAATACTACCTCCGTTTCAAGGAAAAAATAGTACATGATAAGGAAAACAAAACCATGGACTTAACATTTTTCTACGGAACCTCGTCAAGAGGGTGGGGAGCTCCCGCAGTGCATTATAGGAAGAGGGAAAAATGGTTCAGTTAACAAGGAAAACCGGACCTGAAAACTATACAACACACGGTTAATTAAGGGAAACCGGCGTAAACCACACCCACACCCAACTAGAGTTTAGGGGACATCGTCTGATCCAGATATAAGTGTCCCAAGGCCAAGGGCCATCAGAAACACTACATACCCAACCAAGACCGTCCTCATCACCTCAAGAGAACTCTTGCAACAAGGAGATCACTTGCGCCTAATCAAAGGACCTAACATATTAGTTGGACTTGAAAAATTGGCATGTAACTGCAAGGCAGGTAAAGTGAAATGGTATAGTAACCTACCTAACTTGTGCATCTTTTCTAGATGACCAAACTAAATCACAAGTGACCTTTAAGTCACAACCTGTCTGGCAGCTAAAACATGAGTAGATGATACATCAGAGAAACCAACTCAAGTAGTCGAATAATAAAATAGCAGCTCTCGATCTCACTGATCAGTGACTGGGAAGGAAATTAGAAAATTAAGTTTGAATAAATTAGTTTCTCATGTTATTTCACCAACTTTTCACATGCATACATTGATCCAGCCGGGAGCTCATCGATCGAACGATCCTAAGTTGTCAAAACTACTTGCATTTTCCTCGGAGGTACAGAGAAAAAAGATTAAGCTTCCTGCTTTTTTTTTCGAAATGGACTTCCTGCTAAACTTGCTTTAATTTTTGATATGTGACAATGCCGCCGTCGACCGAGCTTGCTTTGCTCATGGTCATGGCGGCAGAGCAGAGAAGGCTCATTCTATCTGGCCGCCTTGACTGCCTTCCCATGCCCTGACGAGCCTCCGTAAGTGGCTCCGGTTTCTCCGAACCCACAGAAGAGTTGCCGATGACCGGGCAGTGCCACCGGAGGTGCCATGCCGATCCCGGCATTGCTGGCGCCGACAGCGGTGTAAAGGTTTGACGCGGTGGGCGCGGCATATGCCGATGAGGACGTCGACGCGACGCGCTTGCAGGAGAGGCACATTGTCAGCGTTGTCAGGGGGCCGGCCGCGGCTCCGTGCGCCGGCGCCGGCGCCGCCTTGAGCGCCCTGAGCTCGGCCACCTCCTTCTCGAGGCGGCGGTTCTGCTCGGCGAGCTGCTCGCACCAGCGCTTCATGTACTCGCAGTCTACCTCCGTCTGCTTGAGCTTGGTCCGGGCGCGGCGGTTCTGGAACCACACCTCTACCTGTCGCGGCCGCAGCCCGAGGCTGTTGGCCAGTGCCAGCTTCTGCTTCTGCAAAAACCACGAGAAATCCATGTCATTTCCCACGTTCTTTGCATGAATAATCCATGTGATCGATCGATGGTATGCAGTGAGAACTTACCGGAGTGAGGGTATGGTGCGTCTTGAAGCACTCCTCGAGGACGGCGGCCTGGTCCTTGGACAGCCGGAGCTTCTTGCGCGCGTTTCCGCCGTCGTCATCCTGATCCTCGTCGCCGCTGCCGGCCGACCGCTCAGCGCCGCGCTTCATCCCGCTGCCACTGCCGCTTGATACCGGGCTGCCTGCCGAACATGTCCCGTACTCCTCTGTCGCCGCCGCGGGCGGAGGACCTACTTCTTGGATTTCCGGCGCCACATTGCCGCCGGAGTACCAGAAGCTCGGCTGGGGCTGGGGGACGAGTCCCAAGCCAAGGCTCAGGCCAAGATCCAAGCTGGGACGCGCCATGTTTTACTAGCTAAACTCTGTCCGTGCAGGCAGAGACGAAGCAGATATCGAGCTCGCCGCCGGTGGTGGTGATGACTGATGATGAGCAAATGATGCGCAGGTGCGTGGGCTTAAATAGTGGAATAGATCAAGTCACTGAGAATGGAAGGGAGCGCGCGGGCGACAATGATGAGCTGGTGCGCGTGGGGTGGATCTCCTTTGGAGATTCTATGGCGAGTTTCCATGGCGGCCCTTGACCCTTGAGAAGCCACTGGGGATGCATTACTGGGGTAATCAACTGGTTAATCGCTGGCTAATCCAGGTTCCCAGGCGAGGTTAGATTAAGATAGGAATATGTGGTTGCTCGCTAGCACTAGCAAGCAAGAGACGAACGGAACTCGTCCAAAAATATATTGTTGTTGCTAGTACTTCCATTGCAAGAGAAATCGTTCGATCCGTGTAAAATACGCAGATGATAGTACACCAGTGTAGGAGTACAAGCAAGTGTGACATATTATACGATTTTCAATGCGCAAGCTGTTGCATGATTTCAGCATTACCATGCATACACTGTTTTCTTTGGAAGATCGCAGCTACCTGTGATTAGCCTTCTTCCAGAGGCAAAAATAAGAAAATTAGCAGGAAGATACGATCGATGGTAATTAATGATAACGATCATGATTAGTGCTTTTTAAAAGTAGGAGTGTTGAGAAGTGGGTTTTCCACTGTTCGGCCGTCCAGTTATTGGAACTAGTCGTGCATGATAGTAGAAACTAAAACTAGGGAGCTGTATGTTTTCTTTTTTATCTCCCATCTAGCTCACCAATAAACCCACCCAACAGGTGGATAAATATAGCCACCCGGCAACCAAAACAAACAAAATTGTTTTTCAATGTGTTTTCTTACATACCTCCCTTCTCCAAAAGAAGGTGTATGATTTTCAAGATTTAACATTGACCAATGAAATATATGTTATGTGGTGAACACATTATGCCATTTGAATCTTTCGAATATGATTACAAACATGTATATTTAATGGGTTGGAACTCTGCCACCTCCCAATTGCCGCGCCACCACAGGCCCCCCCTAGGCAAAGCCCGCATGGCGTCTCCGGCGATGGGCCCAGTTCCTCTCATCGCAGGGACACCGTGACGCAGGGCATCCATGATTTGGTAGCACGGGAAATCCGTCGTACGGTTGGCGGGTGTAGGAGTTTGGCAATAGGGCGGCGACCCAGGTTATTAGACGACGACGGCCTCTGCTCTCAGGTGGACGATGCAGAGATTGGATCTCGAGATGGTTATGGCCTTCCATGTCCTGTGGCGTATCAGCTTATGCGATCGAACCCATCATCTCCCGATTGAATTCAAGTCATGCATATCGCCGGCAGGGGCTATGCACGGTGGCTCCTATGTAGGCGTCAAGATATGTCTATTTTGTTGGACCGAAGGTGGTGTGACAGCGGCTGGCAGCGTGGCAGTTTGGGACGTCCCGTCTTCCAGAATCTTCTCTAGTGATTTTCAGCTATTGAGGTGTTGTTAGCCGATCAAGTGATGATGGTAGATGCGGTTTTTAAGATGAGTATGTGCACTCGGTGGAAACATAATATCTTCAATCACGCACTATCGAAACGTGTCTCGTCATGCCCTTGTTAAAGGTGGTGTCTCAAAGCTCAACTTTGGGCTGTCCTAGCGGGTTGTAGCTTATGTCCGGCGCTCCCACGAGGATTTGTGTGGGTCGGTATCGGCATGGGATCGTTAGGTGATTTATTGTCCCACCCCGGATAGAAAAGGCGCCATCAGGGCCGCGACTAAGCGCGTTCATTTATCCGGCGCCCCCAATATCGCTATTGGGAGAGTTATGGAGTGCAACTGGAAATACTCTACGTTCCGACTAACATTTGAAGATATGATCAATGGTAATTAATTATGTTATTTAGGTTTAGAGGTTTTTTGGTAGAAGAGGTCAAAAAGTTCGGGTTTCGAAATGTGTTGGAACTTGGAGCTAGCATGTGTGATTCCAGAAGAAAAAAAAACTAGAGCACCGATTATATTTTATCTTCCGGCACTTCAAATTGTAGGGTTCAGTGAGTTAACCCATGGACGGGGTAGATAAGTATAGCTAGCATTGTGTTGGATACATGGAACATTGTCATGTTGGGAGTTTCTTAACTCTTTCATTGCCACATTTTAGTTTTTTGGTGGAGAGGGAATTGCATGATTCAAACGTTGCCGTGCATAGTGCTTAGACTAACCATAGTGAAAGTAACACAAGCATGATAACATGCAACCACATGCAGTGCAAACTAAGCAGTTATGATTAGACTACTTATTGTCGTTGCCTACTCAACAATACCCCGGAGGAGGGATCCTCACGGAGGAGAGAAGAAGTAGGGGCCATAGGGCGAAGAGCACTCGGAACGGTGGTACGCGATTTACCCAGCTTCAGAACACCTGCTCGAGGACAGGGCCTGCTGCTGCTTGTCTTGAATTATCTGGGCGCTTTCGCGTTGTTACAATGAGTTGTGATTATGCTTCTAGAACTCCCAGGATCCCGCTTATAAAGACGTCCGGATCTAGGGTTTCTACGGAGAGTCTTAGCCGGAATACAAGATACCTAACTACGGAATATACATTGCCGTACACGTCAAGAATCCACCTAGATCTAGCTTGCCATCATGGATCCGGATACTTCATGGGCCTCCATGGATCCGCCTACTTACATAGGTCGGTTGGGATTCGGCTCCTGTTTTTGGGCTGGATTTCATCCATCTTCTATCAACATCAACTGGGCCACCTGGTGGGCCATAAGTCACCACCACCATCTGTGGGCCACTCGGGCTTGCCGGATCTAGACCATGTCATTGGCATACTCATAAAGTATACCCACAACACTTATAGTTATAGGAACATAGGTAGTAACATCACGTAGCCTAAGATGTTCTGGTGACATGGCATGATAATAAATAAATAAAGAGAATGATGTGGTAACTAGCTATGTTATCATAACATCATACACCGCAAGACAAGATGAGTCTACAATATAATAAATGACCCAATGCATGAAACCACATATAACTTACTACCCACTATGGAGATAACTAGCTATGTTATTATAACATCACACACCGCAAGATAAGATGAGTCTACAATATTATAAATAATGCAATGCATGAAACCACATATAACTTACTACCCAGTATGAAGATAATAACTTAAACTAGTAGCACATGTTTGTTACTACAGTCTAAGTTATTCCCCACTATGACTAGCCTTAGGAGTATAGCGATATAATCGGTTGTAATTAATGATATTGCCCATAGTTTATGTGTTTTAAGTATGAGACGGAGTGTTAAGAAGTGTGATTATGTATGGTTTAACTCTCTTGCATGTTGGAACTTGGAACTAGTCGTGTGTGATTCTCGAAACAAAATAAAACTACTTCCTTCGTTCTTGAATACAAGGCCACTTTATGTTTTAAGACAATATTTGACTAACAATTAGTTCAACCAAGTATGGTTTGCATGTTATTTGAAACTATATCATCGGATGCACATTTCAATGAAATTTTTGATGGTATATTTTTGCATGATATATAATTTATATTTGGTTAATTAAATTATTAGTTAAAATTTGACACAAAAAACAATGTCGCCTTGTATTCATGAAGGTATGGAGTACTAGAAGTCGGCTATATTTTTCATCCCCTCCTACACCTCGAATTGTAGGGCTCATGAATTAACCCATGGAAGAGGTGGATAAATTTAGCAGCCCCTTGTCGTGGATACAAATGACCTTGTCATAGCTTGACTGACTTAACATAGGGTGTCCTGTGATGCGTGTGATACGTCTCCAACGTACCTATAATTTCTGATGTTCCATGCTTGTTTTATGACAATACTTACATGTTTTGCTTGCACTTTATAATGTTTTTAAGCATTTTATGTAACTAACCTATTAACGAGATGCGAAGAGCCAGTTGTTGTTTTTCTGTTGTTTTTGGTTCCAAAAGGCTGTTCGGGCAATATTCTCGGGTCGACGAAATCAACGCCGAACCTTATTTTTCCCGGAACCTTCCGAAAGTCGGAGGGGACAGAGGGGTGCCCTGGGGCCCCACACAACAGGGCGCGGGCTCCACCTGGCGCGCCGGCCTGGGGAGGAGCCTGGCGCCCTTCCGACTCCGCCTCTTCGCCTATTTAAGCCCGGTGACCTAAAACATCGAGACCGATTGCGAAACTCAAGACTCCGGGCGCCGCCACATCGTGAAACTCCAATTCGGGGACGAAGTCTCTGTTCCGGCACCTGCCGGGACGGGGAAGTGCCCGGAAGCCATCTCCATCAACGCCACCGCCTCCATCATGCTCCGTGAGTAGTTCCCCCATGGACTACGGGTTCTAGCTGTAGCTAGTTGGTATTCTCTCCCCATGTACTTCAATATAATGATCTCATGAGCTGCCTTACATGATTGAGATTCATCTTATGTAATCGGTGTTGTGTTTGTTGGGATCCGATGGATTGTTACATTATGATTAGTCTATCTATAAAGTTTGTGAAGTTATTGTTGCTGCAATCTTGTTGTGTTTAATGCTTGTCACTAGGGCCGAGTGGCATGATCTTAGATTTAAGCTCTATACTTATTGCTTAGATTGTATCTACAAGTTGTATGCACATGTCTAATAGGGCTATCAGAGTACATACCTGGACAAGATTCTAAAGAAGTTTAGAATGGACGAAAGTAAGAAAGGATTCTTACCTATGTTACGAGGCAAGGTCTTGAGTAAGACTCAAGGTCGGCTACAGAAGAAAGAGAAAAGATGAGTCAGATCCCCTATGCCTCGGCAGTAGGCTCTATCATGTATGCCATGATATGTACAAGACCGGATATAGCACATGCTTGTTAGTTTGACTAGCAGATATCAAAGTGATCCGGAATGGAACACTGGACAGCGGTCAAGAATATCTGAAGTACTTGAAAAGAACTAAGGATATGTTTCTTTGTTATGGAGGTGACCAAGAGCTCGTTGTAACAAGTTACACCGATGCAAGTTGGAACACTGATCCTGATGACTCTAAGTCACGGTCTGGGTACGTGTTTATATTGAATGGTGCTGCAGTAAGCTGGGCAAGCTCGAAGCAGTGCACGGTGGCGAAATCCTCAAAGAATCGGAGTACATAGCGGCTTCAGAGGCTTCATCAGAAGCGGTATGGATGAAGAGGTTCATTGTAGAGCTCGGTGTGGTTCCTAGTGCATTGGATCCATTAGTCATCTATTGTGACAACATGGGTGCCATCGCCAATGCACAAGAACCAAGGTCACACAAGAGGCTGAAGCATATCAAGCTGCGTTATCATTCGATTCGCAGTACATCGAAGATGGAGAAGTAAAGATTTGCAAAGTACACAATGATCTGAATGTGCAGATCCGTTGACTAAAGCTCTCCCTAGGGCAAAGCATGACCAACACCAGAATGCCATGGGTGTTAGGTACCTTACAATGTAATCTAGATTATTGACTCTAGTGCAAGTGGGAGACTGTTGGAGATATGCCCAAGAGGCAATAATAAAAGTGGTTATTATATATCTTTATGTTTATGATAAATGTTTTATATACCATGCTATAATTGTATTAACCGAAACATTGATACATGTGTGATATGTAAACAACAAAGAGTCCCTAGTAAGCCTCTTAACTAGCTTGTTGATTAATAGATGATTAGTTTCATAATCATGAACATTGGATGTTATTAATAAACAAGATTATATCATTATATGAATGATGTAATGGACACACCCAATTAAGCGTAGCATCAGATCACGTCATTAATTTATTTGCTATAAGCTTTCGATACATAGTTACCTAGTCCTTTCGACCATGAGATCATGTAAATCACTTATACCGGAAAGGTACTTTGATTACATCAAACGCCATTGCGTAAATGGGTGGTTATAAAGGTGGGATTAAGTATCCGGAAAGTATGAGTTGAGGCATATGGATCAACGGTGGGATTTGTCCATCCCGATGACGGATAGATATACTCTGGGCCCTCTCGGTGGAATGTCGTCTAATGTCTTGCAAGCATATGAATAAGTTCATAAGAGACCACATACCACGGTACGAGTAAGAGTACTTGTCAGGAGACCAGGTCGAACAAGGTATAGAGTGATACCGATGATCAAACCTCGGACAAGTAAAATATCGCGTGACAAAGGGAATTGGTATCGTATGTGAATGGTTCATTCGATCACTAAGTCATCGTTGAATATGTGGGAGCCATTATGGATCTCAGATCCCGCTATTGGTTATTGGTCGGAGAGAGTACTCAACCATGTCCACATAGTTCACGAACCGTAGGGTGACACACTTAAGGTTTGATGTTGAAATGGTAGTATTTGAATATGGAATGGAGTTCGAAGATTTGTTCGAAGTCCCGGATGAGATCCGGACATCACGAGGAGTTCGGAATGGTCAGGAGAATAAGATTCATATATAGGAAGTCATTTTATGTGTTTGAAAATGATCCGGTGCATTTATGGAAGGTTCTAGAAGGTTCTAGAATATTCCGGAAGAAAGTCACTTTGGAAGGCGGAGTCCCGAAGGGACTCACCACCATGGCCGGCCAACCCTAAGGGGTGGAGTCCAGGTGGACTCCACCTAAGGTGGCCGGCCACCCCCTCCCAAGGGAAGGTGGGAATCCCACCTCTAGTGGGAGTCCTAGCTTGGGTAGGTTTCATGTCATATGGAAGGTTTTGGTTTGGGGTCTTATTCGAAGACTTGTAGACCAACTCTTGGGTGTTCCACCTATATAATGAGGACCAAGGGGAGGGGGCCGCAACCCCAACACAACAAGGTGGCCGAAAACCTAGATGGCCGGCGCCCTCTCCCCAAACCTAGCCGCCTCCTCCTTCCCCGCACGCTTAGCGAAGCTCCGGATTCTCCACCGCCACCGACACCACGCCGTCGTGCTGTCGGATTCAAGAAGGAGCTACTACTTCCGCTGCCCGCTGGAGCAGGAGGTGGACGTCGTCTTCATCAACAACCGAACGTGTGACCGAGTGCGGAGTCTGCCGTTCGTGGCGCCGTGATCAAGATCTTCTACGCGCTTTGCAAGCGGCAAGTGAACGTCTACCGCAGCAACAAGAGCCTCATCTTGTAGGCTTTGGAAATCTTCAAGGGTGAGTCTCGATCATCCCCTCATTGCTACCGTCTTATAGATTGCATCTTGGCTTGGATTGCATGTTTGCGGTAGGAAAATTTTTGTTTTCTATGCAACGTTATCCTACGGTGGTATCGAGCCGTGTCTATGCATAGATGGTTGCACGAGTAGAACACAATGGTTTTGTGGGCGTTGATGCTTTTGTTATCTTTAGTTTGAGTACTTTGCATCTTTGTGGCATAGTGGGATGAAGCGGCTCGGGCTAACTTTACATGACCGCGTTCATGAGATTTGCTCCACGCTCGACATGCAACTTGTATTGCATAAGTGGCTTTGCGGGTGTCTGTCTCTCCTACTATAGTGAAGATTCAATTTACTCTTCTATTGACAACACTAGTATCACCGTTGTGGTTCATGTTCGTAGGTAGATTGGATCTCACTCGAAAAACCTAAACCACGTAAAATATGCAAACCAAATTAGAGAACGTCTAACTTGTTTTTGCAGGGTTTGGTGATGTGATATGGCCATAATGTGATGATGACTATGTATGAGATGATCATTATTGTATTGTGGCAACCGGCAGGAGCCTTATGGTTGTCTTTAAATTTCATGTTGAGTAGTATTTCAAAGTAGTTGTAATAGTTGCTACATGGAGGACAATCATGAAGACGGCGCCATTGACCTTGGTGCTTCGCCGACGATGATGGAGATCATGCCCGTTGATGATGAAGATCATGCCCGTGCTTTGGAGATGAAGATCAAAGGTGCAAAGACAAAAGGGCCATATCATATCACATATGAACTGCATGTGATGTTAATCCTTTATGCATCTTATTTTGCTTAGATCACGACGGTAGCATTATAAGATGATCCCTCTCACTAAAATATCAAGATAATAAAGTGTTCATCCTTAGTAGCACCGTTGCCAAGACTTGTCGTTTTGAAGCATCTCGTGATGATCGGGTGTGATAGATTCAACAAGTGCATACAACGGGTACAAGCCAGTTTTGCACATGCGGATACTAAGGTGGCCTTGACGAGCCTAGCATGTACAGACATGGTCTCGGAACACATGATACCGAAAGGTAGAGCATGAATCATATGATTGATATGATGAACACTTTGAATGTTCGCCATTGAAATTACATCTGTCTCGTGATGATCGGACTTGGTGTGGTGGATTTGGTTCGTGTGATCACTAAGACAATGCGAGGGATATTGTTTTGAGTGGGAGTTCACCTAGTTTTTAATTATGTTGAATTAAAATTTGAACTCAATTTGTCATAAACATTAGTCTAAACTATTGCAAATATATGTTGTAGATATGGCATCCCCAATCAATTTTAACCAGTTCCTAGAGAAAGAAAAACTTAAGAGCAACGGTAGCAACTTCACCGACTGGTTCCGTCATGTGAGGATCTTCCTCAATGGCGAAATCTGATATGTGCTTGATGCACCGCTAGGTGACCCTCCTGGAAACTGAACCGATGAAGTAAAGAATGTTTGCGACTCGGAAAACTCGGTACTCTAAAGTTCGGTGTGCCATCTGTGCGTCGGAAGCCGATCTTCAAAAACGTTTTGAGCACCACGATCCACATGAGTTAATCAATGAGTTGAAAACTATCTTTGAAACTCATGCGGCCGTGGAATGCTATGAAGCATCGAAACACTTCTTCATTGCATGATGGAAGAAGGCAGCTCCGTTAGTGAGCACATGCTCGCCATGACCGGGCATGCGAAGAAACTCGATGACTTGGGAATAGTGATTCCTAATAGACTGGGGATTAATCGTGTCCTTCAATCACTGCCACCTAGTTACAAGAACTTTGTGATGAACTACAATATGCAGAACATGAACAAGGAGTTACCTGAACTCTTCTCCATGCTGAAATCTGCTGAGATTGAGATCAAGAAAGAGCATCAAGTGTTGATGGTCAACAAGACCACAGTTTCAAGCAGGGCAAGTCTAAGGAAAATTCAAGAAGGGTGGCAAGAAAGCGCCACGCCTCTGTGAAACCTAAGGCGGCCCTAAGCTTGATGCTGAGTGCTATTACTGCGAGAAGGGACACTGGAAGCGTAATTGCTCCAAGTATTTGGCGGATCTGAAGAGCGGCCTTGTCAAGAAGAAGAAAGAAGGTATATACGATATACATGTTATAGATGTTTATCTTACTGGTTCTCGCACTAGTACATGGGTATTTGATACTAGTTCGTTGCTCATATTTGTAACTCGAAACAGGAACTAAAGAATAAATGAAGACTACTAAAGGATGAAGTGACGATGCGCGTTGGAAATGGATCCAAAGTCGATGTGATCGTTGTCGGCACACTTCCTCTACATCTACCTTCGGGATTAGTTTTAAGCCTCAATAATTGTTATTTTGTACCTGCGTTGAGCATGAACATTATATCTGGATCTTGTTTAATGCAAGACGGTTATTCATTCAAGTCTGAGAATAATGGTTGTTCTATTTTTATGAATAATATCTTTTATGGTCGAGCACCTAAAAAGAATGGCTTATTTCTATTAGATCTCGATAGTAGTGATACACATATACATAACATTGATGCTAAGCGAATTAAATTGAATGATAATTCTACTTATATGTGCACTGTCGTCTTGGTCATATTGGAGTGAAACGCATGAAGAAACTCCATACAGATGGATTACTTGAATCACTTGACTTTGAGTCACTTGATAGATGTGAAGCATGTCGATGGGAAAAATGACTAAGACTCCATTCTCTGGTATTATGGAGCGAGCTACTAACTTATTGGAAATCATACATACCGGTGTGTGCGGACCAATGAGTGTAGCATGGTGGTTATCGTTATGTTCTAACCTTCACAGATGATCTGAGTAGATATGGGTATATCTATTTCATGAAACATAAATCCGAAACTTTCGAGAAGTTTAAGGAATTCCAAAGTGAAGTAGAAAATCAAGCATAAGAAGATTAAATTTCTACGATCGATCGCGGAGGTGAATATCCGAGTTATGAGTTTGGCATGCATTTAAAGAAATGTGGAATACTTTCACAATTGACACCGCCGGGAACACCTCAACGAAACGGTGTGTCCGAACGTCGTAATCGAACTCTCTTAGATATGGTTTGTTCTATGATGTCTCTTACTGATTTGCGTTATCATTTTGGAGTTATGCATTAGAGACAGCCGCATTCACTTTAAATAGAGCACCATCAAAATCCGTTGAAACGACACCGTATGAATTATGGTTTAATAAGAAACCTAATCTGTCGTTCCTAAAAGTTTGGGGTTGCGAAGCCTATGTAAAAAAGTTACAACGGACAAGCTAGAACCCAAAGCGGATAAATGCGTCTTCATTGGATACCCTAAACTATAGGGTACACTTTCTATCACAGATCCGAAGGCAAGATCTTTGTTGCTAAGAAACGGAACCTTTCTTGAGAAAGAATTTCTCACTAAAGAAGTGACTGGAAGGAAAGTAGAACTCGATGAGATTGATGAATCTTACTTGTTGATCAGAGTAGCGCGATGCGGAAGTTGTTCTGTGCCGCCTGCACGGTAAGAGAGGAAGCAAATGATAATGATCATGAAACTTCAAGCGAGATAGCTACTGAACCTCGCAGGATCGACAAGGGAACGTGCCACTCTGATTGGTATGATCCTTGTCTAAATGTCATGATTGTGGACAACAATGATGAAGACCTGCGTATGAAGAAGCGATGATGAGCCCAGATTCCAACAAATGGCAAGAAGCCATGAAATCCGAAATGGGATCCATGTATGATAACAAAGTATGGACTTTGGTAGACTTACCTGATAGCCGCAAGGCTGTCGAGAATAAATGGATCTTCAAGAGAAAAACAGATGCTGATGGTATAAAGCTCGACTTGTCGCAAAGGGTTTCCGACAAATTCAAGGTGTTGACTACGACAAGGGATTAACTTGTCAATGCCTATGGATTGTAGGCTAGGGTTTAGTTAGAAGTAGAGGGCAAGTAGATCTCGAAGGTTTCACGAAAAGTACTCGACGACTATGAAAACTAGGGTTTGAGACAATGATTCGATTGATTCTTTGTCCCTCGACTCCCCCTTATATATGAGGTGAAGCCGAGGATTCGTGCTATACAAGTTGATCGGACGGTTTCTAACTTATCCCCCAGATTACAAACAACACTTCCTATTACAACTCTATCTTTCCTTAGTAAATCTTGGGCTCCGAATCTTCTTATTCTTCGGGTATTGTGCCTCAGTAAACCCGGGTACTATCTTGGCCAGCCCATTTGGCATGCCTATGTCCAGAGATTTTGCTTGAATCGTAGAGTCAGGGAAAATCTCCACTGCTTATTTTTATTCGGAAGCTTTAACTTTTTATACTTCTTCACATAAAATTCTATATTGTACAGGGATAATGGTAGTTGGGGCTAGTTCATCTGACGGATCAGGTACTAGTTAACTGCTCTAGTGGCAATCCGCAAAAACCTACTTCAAAATCACGTCCCTGGACATGATCTCGGGATACTGGTGTAAACTTCGACAGTGCGGCTTAGGTCTTACCATTATCGAGTCCCGATATTTTATCGGGTACTACGCGTCCGTTAGGATTTTCTTCGTATCATTGATACGGATAAAAATGTGACGCAGTCTTTGGCGATGCCACGCCCAGCAGAGCAGAACGGGGTCTTACCTTCGCAAATTTGCGGCATTCGAAATTGATCGCAACCGCGCGTTCGAGAATATATTGTCGAGTGCTTTTCGGCTGTTGGAATGGCACATTTTATCGAATATGACTTATATTGCTCTCTCGATGGGAGTATATGTAGAGTTAATTATAACTCGAAATATGCTCTCTTGCTTTTTTTTCCCTTGGTAATTTCATCGGGTACGCGAACAGCGTCCCGATGGGTAACCCAGAGCTACAGCCAAGGACTTGTGCTTGGTTGTAGGCTCCCGCAATTTCTATATTTGTCATACTCGAAAATTTACTTTTTTCTGAAGTAGCCCCCGAGCATTTGGGCAAAAACTTGTATTTGATCAAAGGCTCCCGAAGTATTGAATAATTCTTTCTGTCGCCACTTTTCTTTTATTTTTCTTGTCGACATACTTCCCTTAATCAAATTTACTTCGTCCTTCTGGAATAGTCGTGAATTCTCTGCCCTGTGGGTCCATTGCTTCGACCATGTTGACACGTCGTGCAAGTGGGGGACACACGTCCTCCGCTTTTCTGGCGCACGTACAGTAACGCCTATCTCAGTAAAAATACTGTTTTGCCCTTGTGTCTAGAAGATCCATTCTCACCACACGATTTCTTCATCCAACGGCACACTGCTTCACCCGATTCTTATATAAACCCTTCTTCAACCTCCGTTCGTCCTTGCTTGCCGCTTACCTGTTCTCTTCGCAAAACTTCCTGCGCCCAACTCTCTCCAATCTTTCAGCACATACATTGCTCTGCCCACTGTAGTTGATGCCCACAGCGCCGCGTCGACTCCACAGCCGAGAATCCAAGATGGCCGTGAGGATCTTGAGTGGGAGAATCCAAAATCTCCAATCAAGACATCAACATCTTGAAGAGCTCGGCCTCATGACGAAAGAAGACGCCATCCGCTTTCCTAGCGAAGAAAGCTACCCCAAGCCTCCAATGGAGTATCGGGTTAGTTTTGTTGATCACCTGATTCGCGGCCTTTCAACCCCAATCCACGATTTCCTCCGCGGCCTTCTTTTCGTTTATGGAATTGCACCATTGACTCCCAATTCCATCCTTCACATTTCTATTTTCACACTCTGCGAATGCTTCCTCGGAATCCCTCCCAATTGGGCTACGCCAGACGCATTTTCTGCCTCCGCCGTAATGGCTCCCACAACGTCACTTATAACATAGGTGGCGTTGTTATCTGTGTTCGGACTGATGTCGATTATTTCGACGTCAAGTTTCCTGATTCTGTCCAAGGATGGCGCAAAAAGTGGCTCTACATCCACGAAGAAAGCGCCAATTCTGTGGAGCACAATATAGTTCCTTTGACGGAAGTGCCGGGATTCAGCGTCGCCGTTCCTGGGATGCCGAAGCTTCTGAAGAAGAGAAAAAAGCGACAGAGGCGCTCATGGCTCGTATCCATCATCTTCAAAACACTCGAGGCAAAGAGCTATCTGGTGTTCAAATTACTGCCTACTTCCTTAGGATTAGAGTGCAGCCTCTTCAGGCTCGCAAAAATCCCCTTTGGACGTATTCTGGTGAAAATGACGCCAACAGGATCTCCAGTGATCTTTCTAAAGGATTTGGAAAAATTGGTTGAAGAATTTCTCGATTAGGCAAGAAGGACCCTATTCCTTCCTCCTGTCGAGTGGAACCATACAGTGCTTCCAATCCTCTTCCCGAGGTATTTTCTCTTCTCGAAGTTCTACCTTGTTCTGAACTGTTCTTCATATCTTATTGCAGTGGTATCTCACTTATTCTCTTTTGTCACTATTTCTTTGTAGAATCATCCTACTATGGCTTCCCTTCCTCCTCTTCCTGAGGATGGAGAGGTCGAAGAAAGAGCCGTTGTCGATGATGTCAACCAGGAGACCCCCTCTTTTGTGAATGAACCCGCAGATTCTCGAAAATCTGCGGGATCTACTGAGAAGGATGCTGCCTCTGAAGATACAACATCAGCGCAATCTCCTCCTCCTGCTGTTTCTCCGAAGAGCAAAAGGAAAAGGAGCAATGCCGAAGATTCCGGGACCTCGAAACCCGAAGAAACTGCTCCTGCACCTCGAAAAGCAGCTTATGATCCATACATCGAGAGTATCATCAGCTCGTAGGTTCCTTGCTCTTTTCCTTTTTTATTTGAAGAATTTTATTTTGCCTTGCTTTTATGCTGCCACTATTTTGTCACAGTGATGATGAAGAAACACCAACTTTAGATGTGGCTGCTCGAACGAGCACGTCACATACTTTAGTTATTTCAGAAAAACCAGTTGAAGGGGAGGAATCGTCGCCTCCTCAACAAAATGTTGATACATCTACTCCTTCGAGCCCCCGTGCCCCTTCACCAAAAAGGGCACGGGTTGAAAATATTGTTGATCCTGCCCCTCAGTTGGGCAGTTCGTCGCCCCCGCTCCTAGATGATGTAAGTTTGTCGACATCTGTATTTTCTTTATTTTGTTTCTTCACATCTCTCTTTTTTTTTTTTTTTTTTTTTTTTTTTTTTTTTATGCCGATGTTTCTCTTACTGTGTTCACGTTGAACAGCCTATGATCAAGGATCTTCTCCGCATCGGCTCCCAATTTATTGGGTACCGTGAATATGCTAGTAGAGCCGAAGGTAACGACTTTCATACTTGTCGTTTTTCCTTAATTTGTCACTCCTGTTACTTGCGCGATTTTTTGATCTTTCTTCTCTCTTTTTTCCATATCTCGACAGAGAAACTTGCAGAGGCTAACAAACGCGCCGACGCACTGGCTCAAAAACTTGAGCAAAGTGAGGCGGCTCTCAAGAAAGCCGAACTCGCTGCTAGCAAAGCCAAGGTCGAAGCTGATGAAGCTAAGGCGAAAGCTGCTGGTGTCGAGGAACTGCAGAAGAAACTTGAGGATGCGACAGCTGCCTTGGATGAGCACAAAGCTGCACAAGCTTCTCGTGACGAAGGAATCCTCAAGCGTTTGAAGTCGCAAAGTCGACGTACTCTGAGTAATATTATCAATCCCTTTTATTTTACTGCACTTCCTGTTTCTTGGTTGTTGACTGATGTCTTGTCTCGTGTGGCAGCCCAAACAAACCAGGATTTTGATCTGGATAATCCTGTCAACGATCCTCTCCTTGACGCACTTTCTCTTCTGGAGTTTCACGGGCGCGAAATTCGTGAAGGCGTGGCAAATGCTAATGCGGATTGTCAGCGTTGTTCCCTTATTTCTTCCCGAAGAAAGAAGAACCCGCAACTTTCCTTAACCTCGCCAAGATGTTTAATGCTTCGGAAGACCTGGGATTGAAGATGCGTCAGGAGAATATGAAGGTTGCTGTCGAGAGTACTGTTGCCCTGGTTGCTGACAGCCAACAGACGCTTGATTGGATGAAGGTTGGCGACACCAGTCAGATAGAGCAGTCAAGATGGAGGTCGCTGATCAAGGCGGCCAAGCCCAACACAAAGAAGATCTTGGCGTATCTGGGGATCAAGCCAGCTTCAACTCCTAGCTCCTCGAGGCCGGAGGTCTAGTTGCATGCCTCTGTTTTTCTTTCTGTTTCTTTTATCTTGTCGCCAAAGTAGTCATTTGGCGACACGTACTTCTTAGCTCCACTGTAATGCCCTTGTAATTATTCCAAGAGATTAATGAAGACTTCTATCTTTGCTTGTTATTTGATGTTGTCTTGTTTATTTTTCAGTTGATATTTGATAACTATACTCCATCTTCTGCTCCTTCCAATGTTTCGCCTTCTTCTTCCCACGCGAGGAGGGCTTTTGTTGATACCGCTCCTGTCGACGATACCTTGTCGCAAGAACTGGATGAACTTCGACAGCAACTTCAGTATGCGAAGAAACAAACACTTGTGATGATGGAGCAATCTCGTAAGTTGAAGCCGAAAAAATTGCGCTTCAGCAGGCTCGCGAAGCCGTGGCTGCCAAAGAAATTGCTTTCGAAGCTGAAAAGGCGCTACTCGAGAAAATTTCATGCTCGAATTAATGAATGAAGCCAGTGTAGATATGTCGGGTATGCCTGTTTCATCCTCTGATATCTTCCATCTTCATGCTACTGTCTTTTAAGGGTTTCCACTTCTTTGTTTTGATAGGTGCCTTTACTGATGCTGCTGCCGAAGAAGAGAGGGTAAATGCTAGGACAACCCTCCTTGTTAATCTTTCCCTGGACCATGGTTCTTTGTTTTGGGCTACCCCAGAGAGGACCCGCCAAATTGTCAGATTTCAAGATCGCGCCTCTCAAACTCGCGATTTCCTTGACTTCTGTACCAAGTCCTTGTCCATGGTTTACAACTCCATGTTTCCTCGGAACGTCCAACCAAAAACTCTTCCTGAATTGATGGAAAGGTTCAAGGATGCGCGCAGTATCCATGATTTTGTCAAAGCCCAATTGGTAGCTGGCGCCAGATTTGCTCTTATCATGCTCCAGATCTGCCACTCGAAGCTTGACCTTACCCAGGTTGTCGAGAGGGTTCATCAAAAGGTAAAACGTCGGAGAGTTGGTATTGACAGGATTAACACAAAGGTTACGCCTATAGCCGAAGAAATGATTGAGGACTTGCTTCGGATGGATGCCGACTTTTTTGCCGATGGCCATTATGCCGATTTCCTTGGTGCCGCTCCTGAGGAAAACAGAATTACTCTTGATGACATATTGAATCAAGACTAGTTATTTTCTTCTTGTAGATATTTCTTCTTTGTAATCTATGACTATATTGTAAAGCAATCATTGTATTTCTCTGTTTGTTTAGCCCCCGAGTGTTTCGGTGACTCTTTACTATATTTGTATGTTTGCGAGGTTTTGAACCAAGGCATTTATATTTTTAAGGCGAATATGATCCCCGCTTTTATTGAGTACTATTTTGTATTTTGATTGACTCACGCGAGGTATCTGAATACCAAGGCAAGGTTTTTCTTTGTCGATGAACTATATTGAAATTCGTCGGAGCGAAGACTTTGGTCATGTCGAATAAAGAAAGAGGTTATATTGTCACTATCTTTGTATATTTGCGGCACCGCAGAGCCTCATTAAAACCTTCTCATTTTCGGTGCTGAAAAGAAAAAGTGCGTACGAAAACTCGCAGGCGTTTCGGTACATTGAGCTTTACAAAGACTATATTTTGACTCTGAAACGCCTAAGTTGCGCCACATTCAGGGGTTTTGGCTCCTCCACTTCACAGCTCTTCTTGTCCTTTATTACGTATGCTCCTCCTCAGGTTACTTCCGTGACGTGTGGGGCCAAGCCACGGTGACTCGAGTTTTTCATGATTTTTGCGTGAGTGGGGCCAGGTCTCACGAAAAGATCTTGGCCGCAATGCGTAAGGTACAATAGTATTTTCAAAGTCCTAGCGATATTTAGTTCTGAGATAATACTTCATCCTCGAGCTTCATCATTTATCGCGTCATCTTCTAGCGCTCTTCTCGACGTTTCTTCATCATATTCAGCGACACGTGGAGAATTGTGCTCTATCTCGATTGGTAATACTGCCTCTGCTCCATGAACCAGGGAAAACGGGTTTCTGCGTTGCATGGTGTTGTTCGGATGCTCCACAACACGCTTGGTAGTTCTTCTGGCCGTATGCCGAGCTTTTTCCAGTGGTCCTAACAAGCGCTTCTTGATACCATTGGGATGATGCCATTGACTTTCTCGACTTGCCCATTGGTTTGGTGTCTGGTAGCTAAAGTTAGGCTTAATACCCACCTCTTGATAATCTTTGAATTCCTTAGGATGTGAAGTTCTTTGTAGTTGTATGACGTCTTTGTGGGGGGCCTCAAATCTGAAATGAGGCCTTTACGGGAATTTTTCTTGCGGATGCTCCATACGAGTGAATTTATCGGCTTCGCTTCTATCCGCTGTAAACTTATCGTGACTACTAATGTACTCCTTTCCTCCTGGCCAGGATTTGTGTAACTTACCCACCATATCAAGTCCCCATTGAGCAAAGGGCCAAGACAATGGTATTGGTGCTAGCTCTGCTGCTGGAGAATGAGGTTTTGCGGCGAACCTTTGACATGCGTCGCAAGTTCTTACTATGTCCTTCGCGTCCTCGATTCTTTGTCAACCGGTAGAATCTGCGAAAAACCTTGGGTACACGATAGCTCGACTGCTTATTAGTGGCCTGTTCCTTCGTGTACATCCTTCGGGATTATCTTCCTTCTTCGGGTGTAACGCACCTTTGCAAAACGCCTGAAATCTTCGCTTATACAATTCTCCCTTGACCACAGTGAACGCTTTGGATCGTCGAATTACTCGCCTTGCTTCAACTGGGTCATCGGGTATTTCTTTCCTCATGATGTATGATATGTACGGCTGCATCCACGGTATATCTGTATCACCATGACCAAGTCCTGATCCTCTTCTTCGTCCTCTTGCTTTTCCTTGGCAGCCCCAGGGTTTCTTCTCCTTCTTTTGACTTTGTTGGCTTAGTGGATCTCTCTGTTATCTCTTCCCCAGTACAGGAGTAGGCTTGTGACGATGTTTCACAAACCGTGAAACCAATACATTCACTCCTTTGCTAATATGATTTACTTAGCATCCCATGAATAACTTCTCAGCTAAGTTGTACACCTCATATGCCATCCATGCTATCATTGATTGCATCACATTGGTTCATAACTTGTTGAGCCACCAATGTGATGTCAAAGATTTTTAATCGAGTTGCTCATGAGGCTTCGCCATCTTCATCCGTGTGTAAGCCTCATATTCTGCTTCACTGCATTGTTAGATGCGTTAGGGGCGTCATCGGAGGATGTACTTCAATTTGTCGCCTTCGGGTGATATGAGTACTACTCCTGCGCTCCTTCTAGTCTCTTGGACCCATCAAAGTTCATGGTCCAAGTTCTCGATACATCTGGAGGTCCTGTGTTTTGCAACTCCATCCATTCTGCGATGAAGTCCGGCAGTATTTGTGATTTTTTTTCTTTTCATCGTGATGTCAGGGGAAAGTTCTATTCCCAAAAGGGAGACACGACCCGTAGGTTGTCGGTATATTAGACAAGAGACTTCATTGACCACTATGATCGGGTGTGCCGAAAAATAGTGGCGCAATTTTCGTGCTGTCGTGAACACTCCATATGCTAGCTTTTGGTACTGAGGGTACCTTTGTTTTGAGGGCGACAAGACTTCGCTCACGAAGTATACTGGTCGCTGCACTCCATGGATTTTCCCTTCTTCCTCTCTTTCAACCTTCATCTTGTGCTAACCATGGTACGTGGCTGCAATATACGGCGGGGAGAGTTCTTTCTGTGCAATATACGCGACTCCTGACTAAGCATCTATTGCTCTCTGCGTCAGATATGTTTTATGGAAGTTTTGATGATATTCCACCTCTGGATGTACTTTCTCATTGTCATCCCGGCTTTTGTCGACACCGCTCTCGCTCCTCTAACGATGCGCGGGTTTTGCCGTGGATCTGAAGTTCTTGTGAACCGTCCTCGAAACTTTCCCATTTGTCGATGGATCCTGGAGCGGTTTCTTTATCCATGATCGTGCAGCACTCAGGTGCACCTGGATGCTTTGCATGGCTGTTGCCCTAGTTCCTCTGTCGGCTTGCGTCTCCGGATGATCGACTAGCCAATCCTGCGGATCTTGAAGGCCGTGAATTTCTTGAAATTATCAGATAACTTGAATCTGGGGACTCGTTTCCGGACTCTCTCGACATAGTAAGCCGCACATATCTTCGTCGTTAAGTTCTGGGGATTGCCGATTCTGCTCTGCCGCGCTCTGTCGACTCTTGCTTGTGCTGTTGCTGTGTCTCTTGCTCCACTTGGCCCTTCAGGTGCTGCCGCTGCTGTAGTGGGTCGCGGACTATTTTGCCTTGCCACTCCTTCGGGAGGCGTTGATATAAGCAGCATCCCCATAGCTCCAACTGCTACTACCGCCATATTGTACGAGTGTTTCCCCCTTGCAGATGCGGAGGTGGGTTTGATGCAGGATAAGCATGCATATGCCCAGCCTGCGGTGTCTTAGGATGATGTTCCTCTTGTATCTATCGACAAGAGACATGTCGAGGTTTTGAACAAGTGTTCTCTTTCCGCTTCGGGTATGTGTTGCAGTCTTGACCTTGTTTCGCGCCTCCCGATGGCTATCACCCGTAGTTCTCGATTGTCGACTTAGATCTGCCCTTCTCCTGCTGGATGCAGAAGCTGCCTCCTTTCTCCTGTTCAACTCAGCTGCCTGTTTTTCCAATTCCCTGGCAGCTCGTGCGAGCCTATATTGCTATGCTTGCAATTCTTCTGGTGTGGCTGTGGTAGCCATTGGTTCTGTACCGTTCATAGCTCTCGCAGCTCTCTATCCCACGCTGCTTGTGAAAGTTGAACTCTATCTCGCGGCTCTGGCCCGACGTATTTGTTGCCCAAGCCTTGCCGCAGATTAGAGGGATCGACGTATGGATTTCCCAGACTGTCGAAAGCCTCGGATGTCTCCTCTTGATCTTCAATGGCGTAAATCTGATGATACTTTGTACTCAGATCTACGTTGGGTTTGGTGACATCATCGTTGAGATTGATGAAGACCTTGCCTAGAGAGATTTGTCGATGAAGTCATGACTGTCGACATCGCTTGAGCCATTGCTTATATACGAGTCGCGTGAGATGACTCAACGATACCGTTGAAGATCTTGGCGATTCTCTCTTGCTACGATGCTGGCGTGGCTTGTGGCAGGGGTTTCTTCTTCTCCCGACTCGTTTGACGATGCATAAGCAGCATCAGATAGGCCCAGCTGATGATCAGGCGAAATGGGAATCTCGTACGATACGATCCTTCCTTCTCGACACGAAAGGGAAACTTCCGAACGTCATCTCCATGGGCTCCGCAGATACGCATATGCATCCAAGCGGGAGGGTGGGTGAGGAACAAAAGCGCGACAAGACCAGTAGCGATCTGTTTACCTCGATCCATTGTGTTGCTTGCGGTTGATGATGTCGAAGATCTTGAACGTGCCATCGAGATCAGCTCTTTGTCGCCTCTAATTCCCACAGACGGCGCCAATTGACAAGGTGTTAACTTGTCAATGCCTATGGATTATAGGCTAGGGTTTAGTTGGAAGTAGAGGCAAGTAGATCTCGAGTTTCAGTAGAAAGTACTGCGCGACTATGAAAACTAGGGTTTGCGAGACAATGATTCGATTGATTCTTTATCCTCGACTCACATATATGAGGTGAAGCGGGATTCGTGCCTATACAAGTTTACGAGTCGGGAACGTTTCTAACATCCCGCCAGTTACAAACAACACTTCCTATTACAACTCTACTATCTTTCCTTAGTAAATCTTGAGCTCCCGAATCTTCTTACCGGGTCGTGGGCCTTCAGTAAACCCAGGGTACTATCTTCGGCCAGGCCCATTTGGCATGCCTATGTCAACCTACGATGAGACTTTCTCACGTGTAGCGAAAATCTGCGAGGATTTTGTTAGCAATAGCTGCATTTTTTGATTATGAGATTTGGTAGATGGATGTCAAAACGGCGTTTTTTAATGGAGATATTGAGGAAGAGTTGTATATGGTACAACCCAAAGGTTTTATCGATCCTAAAAATGCTAACAAAGTATGCAAACTTCAGCGTTCCAATTTAGGAGTGAAGCAAGCATCAAGAAGTTGGAACCGATGCTTTGATAGGTGATCAAAGACTTCGGGTTTATACGGTGTCATGGAGAAGCTTGTATTTACAAGAAAGTGAGTGGGAGCTATGTGCATTTCTGATATTATATGTAGATGACTTGTATTATTGATTGGGAATGATATAGAACCATTGCAATGTAAAGGGTTATTTGAATAATAGTTTTTCAATGAAAGACCTTGGTGAAGCATCGTATATATTAGGCATCAAGATTTATAGAGATAGATCAGGACGTCTAATAGGGCTATCACAGAGTACATACCTGGACAAGATTCTAAAGAAGTTTAGAATGGACGAAAGTAAGAAAGGATTCTTACCTATGTTACGAGGCAAGGTCTTGAGTAAGACTCAAGGTCCGGCTACGGCAGAAGAAAGAGAAAGGATGAGTCAGATCCGCTATGACTCGGCAGTAGGCTCTATCATGTGTGCCATGCTATGTACAAGACCAGGATGTAGCACATCTTTGTTAGTTTGTGAGATATCAAAGTGATCCAGGAATGGAACACTGGACAGCGGTCCAGAATATCCTGAAGTACTTGAAAAGAACTAAGGATATGTTTCTTTGTTATGGAGGTGAGCGATGTCTCCGCCCCCTCCTTTTCACATGTGATGTTGGGCCTCCAAGAGCGAGTTTGTAGAACGTGACAAGTTTTCCCTTAAGTGGATCACCCAAGGTTTATCGAACTCGAGGAGGAAGAGAGGTCAAAGATATCCCCTCCTGCTGACCCTCCCACAAAGCAAGACGTCTCTTGTGTCCCCAACACACCTAATAGGTGCACTAGTTCGGCGAAGAGATAGTGAAATACAGGTGGTATGAATATATATGAGCAGTAGCAACGGTGCCAGAAAAGTGCTTGGCGCGTAATTGATGGTGGTGGTATTGCAGCAGTAGTAACACAGTAAAACAGTAAACAAGCAGTATTTAGGAGCAAGGCCTAGGGATTACACTTTCACTAGTGGACACTCTCAACATTGATCACATAACGAGAGACAGATAAATGCATGTCTCTTGTTGGATGATGGACACATTGCGTAGGATTACAGAACCCTCAATGCCGGAGTTAACAAGCTCCACAATAATGCTCATATTTTAATATTAACCTTTAGTGTAAGATAGATCAACAGACTAAACCAAGTACTAGCATAGCATGCACGCTGTCACCTTCATGCATATGTAGGAGGAATAGATCACATCAATAATATCATAGCAATAGTTAACTCCATAATCTACAAGAGATCATGATCATAGCACAAACCAAGTACTAACAGGTGCACACGCTGTCACCTTTACACACGTGCGGGAGGAATAGAACTACTTTAATAACACATCACAAGTAGCACATAGATAGTAGTGATACAAAGCATGAGATGAATCTCAATCATGTAAGCAGCTCCATGAGACCATTGTATTGAAGTACATGGAGAGATATGAACCATAGCTACCGGTACAGCCCCGAGCCTCGATGGAGAACTACTCCCTCCTCATGGGAGGCAGCCGCGGTGATGAAGATGGCGGTGGAGATGGCAGCGGTGTCGATGGAGAAGCCTTTCGGGGGCACTTCCCCGCTCCGGCAGGGTGCCGGAACAGAGATCCTGTCCCCCAGATCTTGGCTTCGCGATGGCGGCGGCTCTGGAAGGTTTTCGTGGGTTTCGTCAATTGGTGTAGGGTTTTCTGATCCAGGGGCTTCTTATAGGTGAAGAGGCGGCGCAGGAAGGTCGAAGGGGGGCGCGCCCCCCCCTTGGCCGCGCCGGGGTGTGGTGTGGTGGCCCTGCCTCCCTTCTCTGGCGGTTCTCGTGTGTTCTGGATGCTTCCGGGTAAAATAGGAACCTGGGCGTTGATTTCGTCCGATTCCGAGAATATTTCGTTACTAGGATTTCTAAAACCAAAAACAGCAGAAAAGCAACTGGCACTTAGGCATCTTGTTAATAGGTTAGTTCCGGAAAAATGCACGAATATGACATAAAGTGTGCAGAAACGTAGATAACATCAATAATGTGGCATGGAACATAAGAAATTATCGATACGTCGGAGACGTATCAAGCATCCTGACTTAGTTACGCTTTCGTCGAGCCGGAGTAAGCAATAGCACGGATAATTTACTGGAGTGACATGCCATCATAATCTTGATCATACTATTTGTAAAGCATATGTAGTGAATGCAGCGATCAAAACAATGTATGTGACATGAGTAAACAAGTGAATCATATAGCAAAGACTTTTCATGAATAGCACTTCAAGACAAGCATCATAAGTCTTGCATAAGAGTTAACTCATAAAGCAATAATTCAAAGTAAAGGCATTGAAGCAACACAAAAGAAGATTAAGTTTAAGTGGTTGCTTTCAACTTGTAACATGTATATCTCATGGATATTGTCAACATAGAGATAATATAATAAGTGCAATAAGCAAGTATGTGGGAATCAATGCAGTTCACACAAGTGTTTTGCTTCTTGAGGTGGAAGAGAAATAGGTGAGCTGACTCAACATTGAAAGTAAAAGAATGCTCCTCATAGAGGAAAGCATCGATTGCTATATTTGTGCTAGAGCTTGATTTTGAAAACATGAAACAATTTTGTCAACGGTAGTAATAAAGCATATGCATCATGTGAATTATATCTTATAAGTTGCAAGCCTCATGCATAATTGTACTAATAGTGCCCGCACCTTGTCCTAATTAGCTTGGACTACGGATTATCACCGCAATACATATGCTTTAACCAAGTATCACAAAGGGGTACCTCTGTCAGCCGCCTGTACAAAGGTCTAGGAGAAAGCTCGCATTTGGATTTCGCGCTGGTTATTCTCAACTTAGACATCCATGCCGGGACAACATAGACAAGAGATAATGGACTCCTCTTTTAATGCTTTAAGCATTCAACAACAATTAATTCTTTTCTCATTAGAGATTTGAGGATGTTTGTCCAAAACTGAAACTTCCACCTGGAACATGGCTTCGGTTAAGCGGCCCAGTGTTCTTCTCTCACAATATGCATGCTCAAACCATTCAACTCAGTGTAGATCGCCCTTACGTCAGACAAGACGAACATGCATAGCAACTCACATGAAATTCAACAATGAGTTGATGGCGTTCCCCAGTAAACATGGTTGTCGCA